>CM040184.1:59338951-59646451 GCA_022606455.1 Callitettix versicolor
AAAACTTATTATTTTCCATCTTTTACCTGAGTTTTTCTAATTGGTGATTTTTCTGGTTTTTTTGTTGATACAGGAAGTTTTGGTAAGAATTCTGCTAGCTCAGTTCCTTGAATACGTTGTTTAGAAGAATCAAATACTTTTCGTTTTTTAACTAAATTTTTTTCACAAACTTTATGGTGTTTTACTAAGGCTTCTGGACGGAACGTTCGATTACACACAACACAAGGCAGCAAGATGGAGGGAATTTCTATATCATTTTCTGAAACATCATTCATTAAAATAAACTGTTTGCTTAATTTCTACAGATACTTAAGTCCAATTATTTCTTTATGCTTTTTTATATACCTATGTATCTTACCATTTTTATATGTTCTTTTTAATCAGTCCAGTAGTACAGATTATTGAACAGTCATAGTGATGTATTCTTCTGAAGATATAGCTATGTTACAAAGTGCAGACCTACATAAGGGTAAAATAACTTTTATATAGGCCTAAAACCTTTTATTAAATTAGTAAGTTCATTTTGTAGTGAGAGGTTTTCCTTATTGTATTTATACAGAAGCACTATAGGGCTCTTTGTATTTTTATATGCATTTTTAAGCAATGATTTTAACTGTATTATAAAAATCTACTATCAGTTACTAAGTGTTTAGTTTTGCATGTGATAGTAACTATGTGACATCAACATAGGTTTAACTACTGAATACTTATAACAACGAAAAAATAATCTTGAGTTCATATTTATGGAGCAACTTCTTTACTAAGTTTCTTATCCAGTGCAGGTTACTTGATAAAGGAACAAGATTTCAAAAAAAACTATAACCTACTGCACAGTAGGCAATTAATTAATAAAATATAAATAAATGAAACAAAATTAAAATATGTATGGTTTAATGTGGTAATAACAGAGCATATTTAAGAATTTATTAAGCATGTAGCCAACCATACAAGTTGTTGCATGAGAAAATGGAAAGGCCAAGAAAAAAATGGATGGAAAACCACAATAAGAAATATGAATACTAGAAGATGGGAATGAATGCAAGCAGTGCTAGAGAGAACAGAGGTGAATTGTACCAGAAGACCAAGACCATCTAGTGCTGTTGCAACAAGGAAAGAAAGAAATATAATATAACAGCTAATTTTTTAAGCATTTAGAGTTCATCACAAATACAAAAACAATAAAATATTCCTCTTACTTTTTCATTAAGACTAAAAAGGGTTACTTGCAAAACTTGCTAATGACCTTGGTTCATTTTTTCTATATTAAATTTATTATAACCAGTTTTCAAAAACACTTATTTTTATAAAGAAAATTAACAATATCATAACACATATTGATATGGTTTTAACTTTTTGTTACACCTATAAATAGACCCACATAAATAAAATTCAGTCTAAAATTTGTATTAATTTAAAAAAATTACAATGAATTATTAATCAAAACAGTACTACAAAGCATATAAAGTAAGAACATGGATGATGATAATAATTTAACAATTTAATTTGACAACTTTTTTTTTAAGAAGCAAATCATTAATTATGAGGTAAATTTTTGTTTGTTTTATCTAATAAAAATATTACTAGTATTGGTTTAGCAACATGAATAAACATGAATAGTAATGATGTTTAATAATTCAGTCAATGATTGCTAATAATTTAAAAGTAATAGTGCAAGCTAATATTTTTCTGTAAATGTAATCTTTATACACATTTTTAAAGTATTGCAACAGGATAATTTCAAGTTTCCATATTTAGATTTAATTGTATGCTTTGAATGTGTGTGTAGGAATTCCTCCTACTTCATATAGTCTTAGTCTATAATGAAAACTATAAAGTTTGCAGATTATAAAGTGGATTTTTAGTAATTATTTTTAAATGCTAATTAAAGAAAATACGAAATACAAAATTAAAGTGTTTACTTCTTTTTCTTAGTTAAAAAACTGAAGACATCAAAATTAAGACAAAACCATGCAGCAGTTTTTTCTCAAGGCTAGGCCTTCATTTAATTAACACCTGATAAACAACACCAGGATACCACATAACTAAATAAAACTCACTTTGCTTAGTTGAATGAAAGTTAGCGATCAACAAATAAATTTTAATAATTATATCTTTTTTATTACAAATTTATTTAACTGGTTATGCATAATTAAAATAAAACAAACTCTTCTTACCATTTAGTGTATCTGCCATATTCACATATAGGCGTTTAGTGTTGTGACTTGTGTGGTTACTGGTGTTGGTGTTTCTAAGCATTAACAAGCAGCCGATTACAATGTTGCCAACGTAAAAAATATTTAAAAAGAATTATAACAGATTCAACATTATAATCCAATACTTATTAAAAAAAAAATTAACTTAACTGAGCATAACAATCCTAGCAGTGACCGCTCTACCATATAGGTGAGCAAGGAGACTGAGTAGTTATAATAATAATAAATCTAATTGAACATAACTAAATAGAATAAAATATTTTTTTAATGGATGATATAGACTTGTAATTTTATTACTGTAGCCCTATTATTTTCGATTGGTTTAGTGGATGTGGATCCCCTTCGATTTTAGCCGGTCTACTGATTACAGCCATCTTTCTATGGCAAAGAGTTATCTCTCATTCAATCGGTTTTTTCGGGTTTAGGATTACCTGCCTGCAGGTTAAGATTTGTCCCCTTCGTTTTTAATCTATCTTGTTTGTTTATGGTTGTCTAATATTTGAGAAAAAGGGTATTTGATAACAGTCCAATAACGCTTTTTCCTTGCCAAAGGCGTCGGCCGCAAAAAATTTAGAACGCTTTTTTGGTTTTGCCTAGGGCGCTAATTTTACTAAAGCGGTTCCTGCTATTTAGACAGCTATAAAACAATCACAACATAATGTCGATATGTTTAATATTAGTATAACAGCAAGACGTTATTTAGAGTTGTATTACTCAGCTAACAATGTTAAACAATAAAACAAAATATGAATGTTAAAAACTAAACTTAAACCAGCTTCATTACTGACGTTAATTTCCACGCCCATAAAAGTATAAAAAGACAATAAATGTAAATATATTGAACTTTCAATCAGATGTTAAAAATTAGATGGAAGTAGATGTTTCAATAATTTTAATAAAATAAATAACGATATTGGACTTGGAGGTGTATGGACTGATTAAAGTGCTCCAATGAGGGCGTAAACTATAAGAATAACAATAATAAAAAAATAAACTAATTTGCCTTGTAGCTAAGTATGTAAATTAATTGCCCTTGCAACATTGTAGGGCTATTCAGCAACATTTCGACTTCATTGTAAAAAATGATTAATGATTTTTCTAGTGGCACATTCTGTGGCTAAATTTAATGTTCATAATAATAAATTTAATAAATTTATTGCACTATATGCAAGCATCGGCTATAATACTGGGACAAGCAATTTTTTTATATATAACAGTTATTACATATACTAAATGCTTACTAATGGGTGCTAATATGAAATAAGAGTATTTTAAGATGTACCTAAATCAAATTTTACTGCTCCTCAAAAAATGTTGTCTTAATAGTTACAAAACTGTACTTAAATTATGAGAAAGGAAAAACAATTGTAGTTTTTTTAGAAAATTTAGTTTATATCGATTAAAAAATAAACTGTTCTAATATCGATTGACGTATTTTACGATATTTGCACTAAATAAGTTCTGTTTTTGATATATTTACTATATTAATTAACCATATAATTAACTATATAATATTAACCATTTAATATATATGGTTATACATATTACTAAAAAAATTGAGGCTAAACACAGAATCGCGGCTGTTGTGACTAATAAATAATTAATTACTAATTAGCTTCTGTCGCGGTTCTAGATAAGCTAGAATCTTTGGACTTTTATTGAACGGGGACTAGAAAATACAGCAACATACACTAACAATAGGACGTAAATTCCTTGTCAATTTATCTATAATTCTGAACTTATAGCTTCACTATTAGAATTTTGGACAAAGTATACAATTAATTTTGAATTGTATTATATATATATATATATATATATATATATATATATATATATATACACACACACACACACACACACACACACACACACACACACACACACACACACACACACATATATATATATATATATATATATATAACTGGAGTTCGCCAAGGAGATGGACACTCGCCTCTTCTTTTCAATCTGGTGTTGGACAAAGTTATCAGTGAATGGGAGAAAGAATTAAAAATTGAAGGGCACTGGAAACCTGTTCGAAGACCTAAGACAACACAGAAATCGCGTGCCTAGCTTTTGCAGATGACCTAGCCATACTCACAGATAATGAAACAACAGCGATTAAACAGATAGAAGTCCTAAAGGAATTTGCAGAGAGGATCGGTCTACAGATCTCGTTTAAAAAAACCGAATTCTTCTGTTCAAAATTAAATATTCAGGAACTAAACACAAAGTATGGTAAGATAAACAGAGTCAAGCACTTCAAATATCAGGGAGAAATTCTTGAACCCACGGGTGGCAAGAAGGCTGCGCAAAGGGTTCGGCTACTGAGAATGAAGAGGGCTCTTGGTATAACGCAGGATATCTACAGTAAGAGATGTATGTCGACACACACACAAATCAGACACTACAACACAGTCATAAAACCGGAGGTATTATATGCAAGCGAGACGCGAGCACTCCACACAAAAGCTACCATGGAGGATATTTTGAAGGAAGAACGCAAAATCTTGAGGAAGATCCTTGGCCCGAGATTAACAGAAGAGGGATACAGGTTGCACTCCCGGAAGACCACAGAGAAGATATCGAACCTGGCAGCAGATATCAGAAGAAGGAGGCTTCGGTTCTATGGACACCCCAACAACGAGACTTGCCAACAGAATCCTTAAGTATATACAAGGTGTCAAATCAACAACGTCGTGGATCGCACAAGTCAGAATAGACCTACATGATGCAGAAATAGACTCAACAGACGTTGAAGACAGGAACGCATACAGGAGAAAGATGCTCGGTTGGAAGGTCCCAGAGAATGAAATCCCAAAGAGAGCAGGGGTAAAACGGACGGAGGAGCGGAAGAGGATCCATGGGGACAGGATGAGGGAGGTGTGGAGGATTAGAAGGAGCAAGACATGAGTCGGAGTGGTTTGCGTGATCCAACACGGTCTATACGCAGATAATAATAATAATAATAATAATAATAATAATAATAATAATAATAATAATAATAATAATAATAATATATATATCTATCTATCTATCTATCTATCTATCTATCTATCTATCTATCTATCTATCTATATATATATATATATATATATATATATATATATATATATATATATATATATAAAGTTTTACTAAACAGAATATGGCATTTAGTGTAGATCAGAGAAAATGGTGTAGATTAATTAGTGAAATATAACACAATATTAAAAAATGAACAGTTTATATTAATACTTTACATGTATTTTTAATTTCGTGATAATTAATATAATAGATGTGAAACAAATGTCTAATCTATGAGATGACACATTGGTGATTGCCGATTGGAAAGCTGGAAAAACAAAAAAAAAAATTTTTTTTTGACAAGTATGGCAACTGCCGAAGAGTTTAGTATTGTTGAATATTATGCGGAAAATGAAGGATATAAATGTGGATATTGTAAATCACCAAATTCGAATTACAGCCATGGTGCGTTAATTTTTTTTTAATGTAATATATGCAATTTTTTAAAATGTGACTAGATATTTTTACCTAGTTCTTAGGCTAATAATTTTTCAGTTATAGGTTATGTTGTAAAGAAGTTTGCAAGTTAGGAAAAATAATAGTTAATAATATTATATACCTAATGATTAAGACTAAAAGAGGAATAGTTAATAACTGTGTATTCTTAAATCTATACCTTGGAATAATTAAGAAAGATAATTAAAAACAAATGGCATTTAAAAGCTTTGTACTTGCAAGCTATGGAATATTGTTCAAAGTCTTTGTCAGTTAGTTAATAATATCTTTTTTAAAAGCTGGAGGATAAATTTAGAAAAGTGTGATAACGGATATATGACAGTTTTATTTTTAATAGGCCGTAGGTCTATAGGGCTTCTTGAATAAAATTCTCTAGTAATACATTTCCTGGTGCTCTCAAAAGTTAATGTAAAATGATTTTTTAAAAATTGAATATTTATATGCGGGAAATGATAGCTATATGTTGTTCTACTCACAAAACTTGAATTTATCCAGGTATCAATTGACGATTGAAAATGTCTAATTTTGGATTTAAAAGTCGATAGCGTAAAATATTATGAACATCAGCTCGATCACCTATATTAAGTTAGTAGTCCATACTAAAACTGAGTTTTTGGAACTTTTGTCTATTTTGATATTTTTTTATATCCAATAAAAACGTTTCATATGCAATAATGTACATTATTGAGCATTCAGTCAAAATATAAAATGCGGAAACAATGGGAAGTTAAAAACACATGGAAATAAAAGTGATAAACAACTTCAAAATGACTACTGCATGAAAGTAGGAAACATGTTTTCCATTGTAAAAATTTGTAATGAGGTGCATAATATATATATATATATATATATATATATATATATATATATATATATATAAAATATTAAACAAATTTCAGAACTCATCTCAGTTCTTGGGTGTTTAACTCAGTTGGAGGAAACTTGTTTTTCATCATGAAAACAATTAATGAAATGCATGTTTAATAATGATTAAATAATGTTGATTAGTAATAATGAAAAAAAAATATAAACATTTAAAAAAAAACTTCAGCTAACTCGACTTGGTTGTTGGGTGTTTAACTTATTTGTTGGGTATATAGCTAGTATTCCCGTAAAAGCTACTACTTTGTTAGGAGTGTTATTACAACGGATATAAAGCTGTTGCTGCTTTGTAAAAATAGACGTCAAAATATAGTTCCCTAATAAATCATTAACAGTAATAATTTAATGTATATTTATTATAATAAATTTAATTTCCATGGGTTAATATCTCTTAGTAAAATAATATAGTACATAAAAAAGATTTTTAATATTATTGTTTTGATAAGAGCTCTGAAAAGTCAGAAATATTAGCAAATATGGTTTTTCAATTTATGTATATATATATTTCTTATTACTTTATATATATATATATATATATATATGTACACACACACACACACGAGGGTGGTCTGATAAGTTTCCAACCTCAACATGAAGATAGCAGCACTCGAATTTCGTTGTTCATCTGTTGACAGTTACTCATTAAAGTTTCAGCCATTTTGGATGCACAGTTGTTATGTACTAGTCATTTGAGTGAGTTGATGTGAGTATTTTTATAAAAATGGACAAAATCGAGTATCAAGCTGTCATTAAATATTTGTTTCTGAAAGGCAATACGCCTACGCAAATCAAAGATGAGTTGGATTCTGTGTATGGGGACTCTTCAACCTTCATTTACCACAGTGAAATTTTGGGCAGCTGAATTTAAACGTGGCCGTAAGAGCTTGGGAGACGATGAACGTTCGGGACGTCCAAAAACTGCCAACTACCGACGAAAACATCGCCAAAGTTCACCAAGTAGTGCTAGATGACCGCCAAATTTTAAGTGAGAGAGATAGCAGACATTATGAACATGTCAAAAGAATGTGTTTGTCACATATTAAATTAACATTTAGACATGAGAAAGCTGTCCGCGCGTTGGGTGCCGCATTTGCTCACATTAGACCAAAAACGTGTTCGAATGAACATTTCCAGTGCTCTGTTGGCGCAGTTTAGGCGCAATAAATCCCAGTTTTGGCGCCGATTAATTACTGTAGATGAAACTTGGATACACCATTATACGCCCCTAAACAAAAATACAGTCCAAACAGTGGACTGCAAAGGGGGAACCGGCTCCAAAAAAAGCAATAACTGTTTTTTCGGCAGGGAAAGTGATGGCGACTGTTTTTTGGGATAGTCATGGAGTTATTTTAATCGACTATCTTCAAAAAGGAAAAACCATTACAGGAGCATACTATGCATCATTACTTGACAAGCTGAAGTCAGAACTTGCGGAAAAACGGCCACATTTGCAGAAAAAGAAAATCCTGTTTCACCAAGACAACGCACCGTCTCACACCTCAGCAGTTGCCATGGCGAAAATCCACGAATTACGGTTTGAACTGCTTGACCATCCACCTTACTCACCACATCTAGCCCCAAGTGACTTCTTTTTGTTCCCTCATTTAAAAATTGCGCTCAAACAGAGATTTTCGTCAAATGAAGAGGCAATCACCTTTGTGAACAATTATTTTGCAGAGAAAAATGCCGAGTATTATTTGGACAGGTTACAGAGATGGGATAATTGCTGGGAGAAGTTTGTAGAGGTACAAGGAGACTATGTTGAAAAATAAAAAAAATATCTGAAAAAATGTCTTGTATCTTTGTTAGGTCGGAAACTTTTCAGACCACCCTCGTGTATATATATATATATATATATGTTTCTTATTACTTACACAGGAACTATTATTGACTATAAATTATTTTGATGAGCTAAAAACTAGAAAGTCCTTGTAAAAATAAGTAAATAAATACATGGAAAGAAGAATATTGTGTGTTATGATCCAATTTAATGTTTATTGTTAATTCAAAAATACAAATTTAAGAAATTATAGTCCTATATTCATTAGGAGGTGCAATGACTAAACTTTATTATTATATTCTGATATAGCCTAGATCTCTAATTTTATAGTATTAACATTTTAACTGATATGATATGATGATACATATGATGATTTTCTTGAATTATTACTGTATCTTACAGGTATGTGGGCACATAACTTGACAGTACAAGATTATCAAGATTTAATAGATCGTGGATTTAGACGAAGTGGGAGATATTGTTATAAACCTACTTTGAATGTAACCTGCTGTCCAATGTATACTATCAAGTAAGCAAAAATTCGTGTTACAACTAATATTGACAGTTTCTTTTTAATACATGTATGAAATGTATAAACACATTTGCATGGAAATACTCTTTTTGCCTGTTTATGAAATCAATTTTGCAAAATGCTTAAATATGTATCACAATTTTTTGTTTTAGAGTTTTTATGTTAAGTTTCAAGAAAATTCAATGAAAAAACACTTATTTAGGATATTTTTATTTTTAAATAATTGTTTTATAGCGAAATATATAGAAAAATTCTATGCATAACTTTGTAAAAAAATAATACTTTGCGATATTTAGGTTACTTATTACTGCAGTTAAAATTTTTGTTCCTTTTTCAAAACATTTTTGATAAAGTAAATTTTTTTAATATAAATGAAATTGGTATAACACATAACATTTCTTCAAAAACATGTAA
This sequence comes from Callitettix versicolor, assembly GCA_022606455.1. Classification (NCBI taxonomy): domain Eukaryota; kingdom Metazoa; phylum Arthropoda; class Insecta; order Hemiptera; family Cercopidae; genus Callitettix; species Callitettix versicolor. The sequence continues at coordinate 59,348,295 of CM040184.1, forward strand.
TTTACAGAGTCAATAGTTTATAGTACTGTATTGTCAAATTACAATATGTTAGTTACTGTTCTAATGCTAGTTATACATTATTAGTTAACTCTAGATAATCTAAATGTAGCTTTACTTATAAAGATATTTTGTAATATATTTCTTACCAATAACATTTTAAATAATTTCTTTTTTTTCCGGCGAAAAACCGTTAAGGTTATCATCGCCGATTAAATAATTTCTTCGTTTTACCATAAAATTCTTTTTAATTCAACTATTTAGACCTAATTTAAGATGCATAATTTATTATGTAATTTTAATTTTACATAATAACTTTGTAATCTCCATATTTTAATATCCTGTATTTATAAATTTATAAACTAGGTTATAATAAATTTGACCAAGATATAATTTATTTACTGTGCGGTATTGAAGATTTAATAAAATATACTGGAATTTGGTCATCACTAGGCTTGGTTTATAGAGAATACAAGCCACCACATCCTTTGCTGCTTTAAATTATCTACGAATGTAGCACAAAATTGTTCTATTGATTTAAATTTACCACATTTTGCCTTTGTTATCTATACCATGAAACAGTATTAGGAAAATAATGTCTTCCATTTTCATTGACACATTGCTGAAGTCTTGCTTTAAAATTGGACATGATATTGTGAAGCCAGTTTATCAGTATTGCCCTAGTTTCACGTTTGATAGCAATCATTTGCTGGAACCACTCTAGGGCATTATCCTGTCACATTCTTTGAATTTGGAGTCTGAGGAAGTTTTTTTACAATCAAAACAGATTGATTAGAATTTACTCTAGCAGTTTGACCATTCTGTTTGAAGAAATAACGACCAATAACCCTATGATTTTTCACAGCAGACCACACTGTTACTCGTGAGTGATGTGGATGATCATGAATTTATGAGTTTGCTGCAGTCTAATGTCAGAAGTTCTATTTATTAATAAATCTAAGATAAAAATTGGCTTCATTTGATGCGATTATGATAGTGTCGTCAGTAATTGTTTCCATCATTTCACCAAAAGTATGTTATGCCACATGATCACAAGGTTGTAATTGCTGAATAAGCATTATTTTTGTATGGGTGAAAATGTAGATCCAAGTGCAGAATTCGTCAGCAGGTTTGATATGAAATGTTCAAAGCATTAGAATGCCGACGAACTAAACATTGAGGGTTAACATCATTGTCTTAACTGCTTTAACGTGTTCTGGTGTTATCACAGATTATATTCTTCCTGGGTGTTTTAGTTTTGTTGCTTGTGCAGTTCCTTTGAAGTTCTTCACTTAAGAAATCATATTACAAGAAGAAACTTGACCAATATTAAAATGATGACGGAATGTTGCCTGCGTACATGCAATGGAATAATTGTTTTTAAAAAACATTTCCATGGTTAAAGTATGATGTCTACACCATAGTTACTGAAACAACAATAACTGATGAGTAGAATGGCTACCCTCCATGTCCCTCTCCTCCCTGAAGCGCCAAGTCCTTTTTTCAGCTATCAGATTATTCTGCTGCACCTGTAGCAGTTTCCATTATATTAAGTAACCCATTTTACATTATAATGTGTACAAATAAAATTGAAATTTCCTGGAAACTTCGTATTAATGCATATTTTGGTTAAAGGAAGCTTGCTTAAACAAAATTAGTAATGGTAATGCTAAGTTCATGGATTGACTTTTTTTCTCTTGTTCTTTTCCGATTGTTAGAAAGTTGAACTGAATCCTACAGTTTTTCCATAACGTTAAACAATTTGCTTTAAGTAGATTGAGAATATTCAACTTGTGCAGGTGCTTCTCTTTGTGATATTAATATTAAGCATAATTTGTTAATTTTTTTAAAATTTGAATTTTCTCTACAACATTTAAATTGTTTTTTTTTACAAATACTGGACATTTTCAAACAAAGTTAAAAAGTACATAAATTTATTAACTGTAATGTGTATAGATTCTACATACACTAAATGGTCAGTAGTCACTGCACATGATACTGTACACACTGATAGTCTGTATAAACTACTGTATACAAATTAAGACAGACTAATGAGGATTAGGGATCAGTGATAATGGAAAGCGTAAAGTTTACTATGGTATCTGCAAGTCTTGAAACTATGACCTTGAGATGCACAGTTTAGAGATGCAGCAGCTGGCCGGTTTCTTAATCACATTGACCATCAAGCTCTTTAGGCAATGTAAAATAGTGATGAACTGTAAATAAATGAACCGGATAATCAACGAACGGATAATCAACGGATAATCATGTCTTATTGTTTGGGAACATGAAAGGAAGAATAATGTTGCAAAGCTAAAAATGCACTGTACTTATTGCATAACAGACAGTCAGACATAAAGTGTACAAAATTTGATGTCTGCCATAAAGCAGCTGTGCTTTTTTTTGCATTACTCGTCTTTGCTGAATTAATATATACAGTCTTATCTTGTTTGCCTATTTAACAGGATTGTAGTCAGTTAATGCGATTTTATTCAAACGTATATACAAAAAATCCTTTTATCTTGATGTATAAAGGCCACATTTAGATAAAATATCTAATGATATTTTGAACATACTGTCGTAATATATAGTATGTTATGATCCCACCATAATATGGTAATTATTGATCACAATAATTGCATATTAACCAGTGCTCACAATAACTGGAGACTGCTGTATTTGTGTATTATATTGACCACTCACTTTTTCCCACAATTTTCATAAGAATTCCCTCTTTTTTTCTTATAACTATTCGTAACTTATTTCTGTATAATATATTACTGATCTAGGCCACTATTATTACCAGTGTGGACTTTGTTTCCATCTTTTCCAGCCCAGTGGGTTTTTAGTAGTTCATGTGTCCATGTTGCAAAACTAAAGGTTTTTTTTTGTTAGTGTTGCTAGACAGAACAAATCTTAATGGCTGCTGTTTTGGATCATGTTGACTCTGACATTGTTATACTGACAGACTGTTGGAAAGGTTACAAAAAAAGCCAGCTTTGTGTATTTTGTGGTAACCACAAAATAATATAGCTTTGTTGCCGAATCCTGAATCCGGCACAAACAATGCATCTTGAGAGGATGTGGAGCTTTGTTAAATGGAGGAATAAAAAACATCGTTGAACTGCTTGGCATAATTGAATCATATCTGTCTCAATTCATGTGGAAAACCATCCTTGAAAGTAGGTAGTGGTGGTCGCTTTGATACACTATTGGTAGTGATTGACATTGCTGGCTTCATGTTGCTGTAAAAACAGTTCCATCTTCATAATTATAGAAAAAAATTGTTTCAGACCTTCAGTCTGTATTGTAGTAACCTAGCCTTTAAAAGTGTGTTTTTTGAGGTTATGGGGGAAAATGACTGGTCCTTATAATGTGCAGGTACCTTTTAATTGATTTAAAACGTAATTTTTCAGTTTAGGTTCATAATTGCTTATAGTTATTTAGTTAATTGTTTAAAAACTAGGTGGCCTAATCAAAAACATAATAAACTAAACTGACAAATGTGAAAAATATATCTTTTTTTGATGTTGTGTTTAATATTAATTAAAATGTGATTTAATAATGTTCTTATTATGTATGTATGTATGTATATGAAAAATGTTTAGATGTGCAGCTTTAGACTTTAAACTATCTAAGTCCCAGAAAAAGGTTTTAAAACGAGTTAACCGCTTTTTGGCTCACGGAAATAAAAAAGAAGAAAAGCCAGACGAAGATATGAATGAAAGCGGAGAACAATCAATAGAAGCAGGTAGGCTGTGGTATGTTACATAGTTAGGCATCTTGACAGGACTACATATTTCTAGTGAAAAAAATTTCATTCAAGTTTAGGCAGTTGTCATACTTTTATAGACTTGCAGTGTGCCTCTATGCTACTCTTAAGATAAAAATAATTTGAACACTTACAGACAAACAACATACAGCGTGCATTTATGTTTGCTGTATTATATATAGATGAATAAATAATAGAAACATGCCACTCGTAGTATAATCATTTATTATTATTATTATCTGCGCATAGACCCTGTTGGATCACGCAAAGCACTCCGACTCATGTCTTGTTCCTTCTAATCCTCCACACCTCCCTCATCCTGTTCCCATGGATCCTCTTCCGCTCCTCTGTCCATTTTACCCCTGCTCTCTTTGGGATTTCATTCTCTGGGACCTTCCAACCGAGCATCTTTCTCCTGTATGCGTGTCTATCTTCAACATCTGTTGAGTCTATTCCTGCGTCATGTAGGTATATTCTGACTTGTGCGATCCACGACGTTGTTGATTTGACACCTTGTATATACTTAAGGATTCTGTTGGCAAGTCTCATTGTTGGGAGTCTACTGATGTGTCCATAGAACCGAAGCCTTCTTCTTCTGATATCTGCTGTCAGGTTCGATATCTTCTCTGTGGTCTTCCGGGAGATATCAATATATAATCATATATATATATATATATATATATATATATATATATATATATATATAATATATATGATCATATATAATCATATATGATAATATATAATCATTTATATATTATTACATGAAGCATTCCAATCGGTTCTGTATCAAAAATAAAAATCTGCATTATTGAAACTATATGGGTAACTACAAGTTCGTCAAAACACCAAGGAACTTTCACGTCTCATACTTTTCCATTTTAAGGCTTTACAATAAAAATACTGACTTAAAACTGATAAAAGGTCGTAAACAAACTCCTACGAACAGTATAAAGTGTCCCAATGAGAGTGCAGCACCATGCAGCCAAAGTGTGTGCATGTGTGCGTGCATGTGTGCATGTGTGTGTGTGTGTTTTGTTTTTCCATAGTTCAGGTCTTTCTGTTGCACATCTTCCCGTAAATATCTTAAAACATTAAAACATTCACATATAACTCCTTGTTGACTGTCTGATCTTGTGGTACAAATTTTGTAATGGAAAACTCCACTACAGTCAAAGAAAACAATCAATATCAACTTCATGTTGTGCTTTCTTCAGAAGTGGTCAATCCATTGCGATGATTGTGTCTTCGTTTTGACATCATATTCATATAACCAGGTTTTCTCACCTGTGATGATAGTTTTCTTAAAGTTTTCATTGCTATTAGCACGATGAATCAATTCTTGGCTAAAGTTGACCCAGTTTTCTTTTTGTTCACTTGTGAGCAGTTGTGGCACTATTTTCACAGTGACACAGCGCATGCAAAAGTTTTCTGTTAAAATTTCGAGATATGACCCAGTGCTGATCCCGACTTCTTCTGCAACTTCCTGCACAGTTAAATTACAATTTCCTTGAATCACAGATTAAACAACATAAATTTTTTCATCATTTGTTGAGGTTAAGGGTTGTCCTGATCTTGGATTTTCGTCGGTCGATGTTCTGCCCGATTTGAAACAATTGTAGCATTGTGTACTGCTTACACAATTGTCCTTATGGTCCTTCTGAAGCACTGCTCATGCTGCCTATGTTTTAGAAAGACAAATTACCTATGTTAAAGCATAATTTAATATTACAACTTTACTTTTCACGGTGTGTTTCATCTTCATTTTCACCTTTTCACTACGTAGCAGAGAACTGACTGCACATGTTCACTAAACCGATTTTGTTCGCTAACTGATCAATTGCCTCAATATGTCCAATGCATCATGGGCTTTTTTTTCTTCTAAAGAATGCCGCTAGGTGTAACATAACGCATGAACTCAAACTGTACAAGGTTTGGTTGTAATTTCAAAAGTTCGGTCTTTTTTTGAACAAACCTCTTATTTATTATTATTATTATTATTATTATTATTAAGTAATAATGATTCCTGTATCCAAAATTTAAATAATAATTGGCTGAATCAATTTTTAAAATAAAATCGGTAAGACGATCTAGGCCATTTCTAATATGTAAATCTTATTAAATATATTATGCTTTTAGTAAATAGAAAATATTGGTATTCAATTACAAATAGTGATTTAAAAAAAATACAAGACATCGTAATCTCTTTTCCTTTTTATTCATGTAATAATTATTGACTATTTTTGAATTGGAGTTTTGAAATTAGAATTTGTAAGACAATCTTGGCCAGTTATGATATTTAAATGTTGTTAAATAAAAGACTCTGCTTTTAGTAAACATTAAATACTGTAGCCTAAATTAGGTACATAATGTAAAATCCAATTTTAGTAGGTTTCATTTGTAAATAGTTCAGTAAGGTTCAATGTTAAAATTCAATCTTTAATTTTATAGCTTATGGTTTTAAATATAATTGTATAATAAAGTAAGGCATACAAGTATTGATTATGACCAATAATATCTGTTTTAACAGAAGTTGATGACAAGAAATAGTAGGCCTACATAGTTTTGCAACCGTAATTTTAAAGTACAAGTACTGAATTAAAAATTAGTGTATTATAGTAATTATATACTAGCAAATGGTATTATTTGATGTTACTTTCTTTTTCTCATTAACTGTGAAAGGTTGCATGGGCCAACTAGCAAAATATATTATAATAACATAATATAATAAAAATGAACATTTTTCTCTCAATATATTGAATAATATGTTTAAATTATTAACATTGTTAAAACAAAAACTGTTCGTTTCAGACGCTCACAATATAAATGAAATCCCTCACTTTAGGCAAAAACTTTTAAAGGCTGCTTCCAATGTAGAAATAATGAAAGTGGACTCCATTCAAGCTTTGAGCGAGGGAAGTACAGGTTAGTGAATACATATCCTACAGTGGAAAGCAAGGAAGTAGAGAAACATTTAGTATATTTTAAGAATAAAATGTTATTTCACTGAAATATTATAAAGATTGAAAGAAAGTTATTTTTTCATAACTCGCTGCACTGATATATCTAAAGTAGTTGAGGACTTAACAATTAATTCATACGGACTTGTGTTTGTTGAAAATAAATAATCGAATATGCTGTGTCAGTGGACACAACCATAGGTTTCATGTGGGACAACATCAAATGCCAGGAGTGGTTTTGAATTCAAATTGCATGCACCATACCCCCTACTCTGTATGCATAGCAGTGAAAAGTCGTCTTTTTTGTGTTGGCATACTATTGTATGTTTATCCATGGTAACAAGGTAATCTATCTCGTTACAATCACTTATTACAAGTTTGTATTCTTGTCTGGCGTTACATTCACCTTTATGCATGGACCTACACAGATTTAATCTGATTTTCACAATTTGGGAAATTGGTATACCAAAAATAATGGTATTTAGCAACCCTTAATAACCATAACTTATATTATTATTAAGGTGATATTCCAGTGTATTGAAAGAAGATATTTTAACAAGAAAAATTATTTTAATGAAAAAGTTGAACTTACAGGAAGTTCAGAAAAATATTTTGTCATGATATTAAATTTGTTTTTCACAAAAGACTTACATATTAGGTAAATATATATAAAATAAAACAAATTTAATATATATTTTTTACTATTATTATTTTAATTATTACAAATAATAATCAAAAAAACCAACAACAAATGATAAACACTAAACACAAATTTAAATTTAATTATTTAATTTAAGTTAACAAAGTTTCCCAGTAGCTGAAATAGCAACACATTTTAATATTGTTATTCTTTTGATTCAATGAGTTTCTGACATTATGATCCTCATATCAAAAAAAAAAAAAAAAAAAAAAAAAAAAATATATAACATCAATTAACTATTTCTATAAACCATAACATTTGATTAATTAATTATATTTATTTATAACACAAAACATTTAATATCACAAGAATAACATTGAATTTTCCACTGTATTTAATTCAACATTTAAATCAAGGTCTAATTCAAATTAAAATATTTGATCAATCAATGTTAATTTTATTTAATTCGAAAAAAATTGAAATAGTCGATTTGAATTAATGAAAAGAAATTCACAATCCCTATGCTACTGGGATAAAATTTAAAAAATAAAATAAATACATTAACCACTAAACTTAAACTATCCTTAAAATAATATTGTAATCCTTCTTACAACTAAATAGTGTTGAAGTTTTCACAGGTCATTAATGTCTATCACACAGTTATTTATGAATATTATGAGTCTTTGTAATATCTATTAATACATTTCTAATCTCAGGGAAAATTAACATTCGAATCTATTACGCATATCACAATAATTAAACTGTTTTTAAAATTGTCTATTTAATTATTTAAAATATTCTCGGGCAGGGGGGATTAACAAGCTGGCCTCATTCAAGTTTATTTCAAAATGGAAATTTATACAGTATAAATGAAATTATTTATTTCAAATGTTTGTATGTAATTATTTTGATATGATTGTATTAATATTCCTTCAACGTTATTTAAAAGCAAACAAATTATCATTAGAAACTGATACAATAAAATGATTAGATCTCGCCCATATTTCCAAGAAATAAAATAAATTAAATTTCTCTTGATGCACTCACTATATTAATAAATATATATCTATGTATTTCACTGCTAGTATTTATTAATATTAATCACTAACTTCACTATTTATTACTATTGCACTGTGATCTTGGCGATCCGCTGTGGTTGTCAGATCCGTCTCTATCCAACCCACGCTGAACACTGTCTATATTCCTATAACGATGCTATCTTGGGGTTTTGACGCATTTTGCGTTGAACTCAATTCTGAAAACTTGAGCTACTATTGTGTTCAAGTTTGTAAATTTTAGCGAAATATCATTGCTACCATAAAATAAAACCTTGCACATAAATTCGTTGAGACTAGTATTATTTTTTTTTTTTATAATAGCCCACATTGGAGCACACACCGTCAATTTAATTAAGTCTTTTGGTTTTTCTGCATTCTTCCCAGTATTTTTTTAATCTTATTGATCTCTGAAGTCTGAGTTCTTCCGAATATCCTACGTTTCGTGGACGTTTTCCCCTAAACTGTAATTGGGTTTCCTGACTTTTTAAGATCGCTTTTTCCCTCCTTCCTACCAATTGCTCCCTGGTTATTCCAGTTCCTCCAAGTCCTGTTCCACCTCCTTCAACCAGTTGTTCTTAACTTTACACTTCAGTTGGTAGTCCAATAATCTCCTAGTAAGTCTACTCTCCGGTAATCGAGTTAGGTGTCCAAAAAAGGCCAATCTTCTTTTCCTAAAAATGTTAGTGAGCTGCTTGTTGTTCCGATACAAGACCGCATTCGTCAATAGTCTGTACTGTCCCCCCACCAAATGTTTCTTATTAATAATTGTTCGGAGTACTCTCCTTTCCGTTCTCTGGAGCTCCTCCATTCTATTTTGGCTCTTTAGATTAAATAGGGTCTCCGAGGCGTAAGTTACGCTTGCCTTTATGACCGTGTTATAATGCCTAAGTTTAGATTTTATAGAAAGCAATTTTTTTTTGTAGGTGTTCTGGGTCAAATAGAAGGCAGATCTTAACTTAGCTACTCTGTTAAGTATTGCTGGTTTTTCTCTGAGGTCTCTGGTAATAGTTTCTCCCAAGTACTTAAATTTATCGGTAATCTTTAACCGGTTGTTACCGATTTTTACGAACTTTTGTTCTGTTTTTCTTATTGGCATTATCTCTGTTTTCCTGAAGGATATTTGGAGGACGACTTTTCCTTCGATGTCTCTTAGTGATTCAGTTTGGTGTGTTGTGTCTTCCCAGCTGTTCGATAAGAGTGCCAAATCGTCCGCAAAGGCTAAACAATTTAACCCTATCTTTGTTCCAATTTTGATTTGCCCATTAACCTTGTTCCACTCTCTAATAACTTTTTCCAAAACACAGTTAAATAAGAGGGGGGAAAGACCATCTCCCTGCCGTAATCCTGTTTTCATCGCAAAAGGTTCTGAGACTTCTCCTTGGAACCTCACTTTAGATATAGTGTTCTGGAGAGTTAGTTTCACAAGGTTAATTAATTTCTGGTGCAAGCCAAATTCCTTGAGGGTGTTTAAGAGAGATTCCCTTGGATACAATCATACGCCTTCTTAAAGTCTATGAAAGTTACTATAAAGTTCTTATTCCTTTTCTTCTGGTAATCTATGATCCACTTCAGAGCCATTATCTGCTCTGGTCCACTCCTCCCTGGTCTAAATCCACCTTGATACTCTCCCAATTCTTGATCTACTTGTCCTTGGATCCTCCAGAGTAATATCTTAGAAAAGATTTTATATGTTACATCCAGTAGCGATATTCCTCTATAATTGTTTGGGTCGGTCTTATCTCCCTTTTTATGTAGTGGGTGTATCACTCCAATTTAAAGCGAACTCTTCATTTGTCCATATTCCAATAATTTGTTTGTGTAATTCCTCTATTACTGTATTGCTAGTATTTTTCCAAATTTCAGCTGTTATCTGATTTTCTCCCGCTGCCTTATAATTTCTCAGCTCGATCACTGCACTGTTAACTTCCTCGAGAGTCGGAGGTTCTATGTTTTCTAACGGAGTTTTGGGTTCCCTGTCCAGCTTGAAGGGCAGTGTTTCTTTCGGATCTTCACAATTTAGTAGATCCTTAAAATACGCCGCAAGGATGTCCGCATTTTCTTGGTTGCTATGGGCAATTTTCCCGTCTTATGTTTTTGAGCATTAAAGTGGGTGGCGAGAACTTAGTTAGACAGGTTTTAAAAGCTCTGTAATAGTCTCTTGCATTGTTCTTTTTAAAATCCTGGTCAATTTCCTCCAGTACCTTTCTCTCGTATTCTCTCTTTACTCTCCTTATCAGTTTTGCTTTTTCTCTCCTGGTTATTTCTAAGAGTTTCACCGTTTTCTCGTTTTTATGGCTTTGGACATTTAACCAATTTTTGTATTTAAATTTTGTACATTAAATTTTGTATTTATTTATTTAATTTGACATTTGTTGAGTTTATTCCATAACCTCACTTTTTCACATAGCACTAAATTGATTCACGCTATTTGAGTGTGACACGCGGACTGGCTTCTAGCTTGGCATCTCAATATGTCTGCCGTGTCGATTTAATTGTAGCTGGTGTCTGTGATGTTTTTGATTTGGACATTTTCTGCCGTTGAAAATATGGTTTTAATTCTTAGAATGCTGGTTTAGTGATATAATTTAGTGTTCCTCGTCGAATAAGTGATGATTTGATAAAATGAAATATGTTTGAACTAGGCTTGACGCTATGACTTCACCGCTACTGTTTTTTTTTCGTTTCTTAGCTTGGCGGGTTTGTACAGTGTTTATATGTGAGTGTTTATAATCTATTTTGTGGTATGAATTATGAATTGTTATGTATAGAACCATAAACATATGGGAAAAAAATTGCAACTTGAAAATAACATAAATAGTTGTGATGCAACTTCTGGCTCATGGAAGGTGCAAACCGTGAGTGCTTAAGGGTTCAACAAACACACCCAGTATCCCAGAGCCTGAGTTCTACACCAGAGGTCTTATTTCGTACTGTGCAAAATTCATAACCCTAGAAATATGACTTACACCAATACAGGTGATTTTAGACCTAATATTCCGGTGGACAATGAGTTCTACACTTCTGAAGGTTCTTGTATATTAGTAAGCTGAACTGCTTGCAAGCTGTTTGTTGATAATAATTCAGTGAACTTCCAATGATCCATGTAAAAAGCATGAGTTCACATACCGTCACCAGCAGCAGTTTTGTTCGGTGCATAGAATAATAATCATGTCTTCACATGAGGAAAATTACATGCGATTTTGGTTATGAGTAGTGTGGCTATAGTGATGGTTAATTTGTCTTAGAAAATGAGGAAACGGCTGACCTTTTAAAAATGCACTGGCATGGAACTAATAATGGGCTTTAAATCACAAGAAATTATCAGACAATATAAGAATTTTACAAGACCTTCTGATTTGGAAAATTTTGAACAAAATGGTTGGACCCCAAATTTCCAAACAGGAAGCATATTAGATTTCATTTTATAAACATAAATATGTAAACTTTTCTCTAGCCAATCCGTAATTAAGTAAATAACAGTTAAACAGTATCAGACACAATAAATAAGTAAAATGGAGCTGCTTTGGTTTGCAAGAAAAAGTAAAACAACGAACTGCATACGATACTCTCCCAACTGAATTACAAAATGACTTTGTATTTGTCAAAATACTGTCTCAGATAGCGGTTCATCTGGTGCTCCAAACCTTTTCCCAATCTAGCAAACTTTTTATTCACAAATGGTTCGGCTCACTAATGTATATGTAACTTTATATCAAAGATAGGTGGCCTCAAACCTGATAGCCTAGAGCCTGAACCTTCTTAGTCTTAAGCATTACAAGAAGGGTTTGTATGGTGTCCAAATTTTTTAAGAATGGATTTTAAAAATTATGAATAATTAAAATTAAATACATTTTGTTTGCTAAATAATTCATTTATGATTATTAAAAACAAATATTTTAAAACATATTTTCAAATGTAATTAAGAAAATATTTCAGATTGAAGTGAAAAAATGTAATTTAGTCACCTCAGTTTAAAAAAATAAAGTGGAGGAGTTTAATGTACCCATCAAGGTTGTTCTTATCAGACTCTTAAGTAAATTGTGTGAAAATTGATAAGATACATGTATTGGGCAAAATTACATTAATTTAATAAATAAATACTAACAGAGTAAAAAGAGGCATTTTATCATGTCTTGCATTTTAATATTTTTTGATGCATAAGACAGAAAATCAATGTATGTATTGATTGAGAAAATCAGCTATATGTGTGTGTGTGTGTGTGTGCACGCACGCACGTGTGTGTATATATATATATATATATATATATATATATATATATATATATATATACACACACACATGCTGTTTAAAACTGAAAGGAGTGTTGATTGCTTTGAGTGGTGGCATATAAAACGCTTTCTTCTACTATATACATCATGATTTCCTCAGTAAAAAGAGTTTCAAAAACATCCATAACTGATTTGTCAGCTAGGTCAAGTTTCATTTTCTGTAATCGTATGTGAATTACTTTATAATCCACCCAATGGTTTGCAGAAGTCGGTTTTCTGTTTCAACCATACAGATTTCATGTCATCATTTTTATTAAATTCTAGGAATCTTAGGATTTGGCTCTGAATGTTCTCTTGTAAGCAGTGTATCTGTGTCAGAACTAAAATGTATTTGAAGACGAACTGGGACATCTGTAGGCATAGGCACCATATAATCAAGTATTTTCATCAAGATCTTCCGCATCTTATGTCAGCATTGTCCGATGGCAGTTCAACAGTGTCTATAACACTCCTCTCATAGTAATCGAATTGTGGATGATTGTTTATAGCTTCTTCCAACTCAGTTAAAGTAAAGAACTCCTTTTGCTCCTTCGCAGAAATAAAATGTGCAAAATTACTTACTGGATCCTGTCCTGGGTCACAAATGGGGAATACTGGAAATTTAAAAAAATAACAGTTGTACAAATGAAATTAGAAAATAATGTGAAGTTAAATTGATCACAAGTTTCACCTGAAAAATGCTAACTGAGCCGTAACAGAGGATGGTTGATAGAACACTAAAGTAATAGGATACTAGTAGAAACCTCTTTTATGCTAGTCAGATAAGAAAAGCTGCAGTGTTATGATTGCAAGAAAAGTTGATCATTTGAAACTTGTTCTAATAAGTGACAGAACATTAGCAATACTAGAGGCCTAATCTTAGGAATTATCAAATCAAAGATTAAAAAAAAATAAATAAAATATGAGTGATCCCGAAAAAGTGCCTACAGCAGGGAACGGCTTAATGGAGAAAGAGCATAAAATTTCCGAAAAAAAGGTCCAGTAACATTTTTCCTAAATATTAGTTACCAGTTAAGTAGGCAGAAAAATGTTTAATTTGCAGTGCGCTGTCATAAAGCAGTGACCAAACAATTAATTACCTTTGTTACCTTTAATTACCTTGTTTTGTAATGTTACCAAGGATTGACAGATAAATAAAAATATACAATTTTTATATTTTATAACTAGTTCTGTTAGTACAACAAAAAGTTTTGATAATGGCGGTATTCTGAAATGTGTGAACAAATATAAAATATTTGAAGCTAGGAAAGGTATGTACTAAACAAAGTAACACCATTCCTAACGGAAAAGAAATGATTACGTTAACAGTTTATTTGTCCGTTAAAATTTATTTTGTCCCTTAAAATCTGTAGTGCATGAATTTTATATGTATATTCATCGCTCTATCTGCACTGTAACCTAAGATTTTGTGTTGTTCTGATGTTTTACTAATACGCTACATTGCCTGAATTTGTTTTTAGAGGCAAGTAATTCTGAAGAAGTAGACAGTACAAAAAATCCAGTTACAACAGAGTGCAAGTTAAGTGGTGAAACTTCAACAACAGAAGATCTTCAGACACCAAAACTTCCTAGAAAAGTTCCCAGACCAGGTATGCTGATTATTTATATTTTGTGCGTGTGTAATTAATTATACTTTGTGCTGTTTATATAACCTCTTTTTCTCAATAGGCTCTCAATATTACTAACAGCATTATTTCTTGATAGGTAATAAACACCTAAATACATATAAACAAAAGAATAATACTATAATTGTAGGAAACCATTACATCATGCTTCAGTATATCGCAGAATTGGACATGTCACTGGTATTCTGTGTTTCCCTGATGCATCTCTAATTTCATGTAAGGAAAACCATGCCAGAATCAAACCAAATAGTAGCTATTTATTTACAGTAGTACTGCAGCCAGGAAAAGTAGGAGATTTTATCGAAAGTCAGTATGTTTTTGGCCCAACCCCTTTAATGATGCTTCTTTAAAGTATGCTGATGCTTGTACAAATTCTTCATCTCAAGCCTAGTGACATTACATAATTTTGGGATATTGATGTTTGAGTAGCAGTATGATTGGTATTCCCACCTTTAAATGAAGGCTGTGAGGTGGGTTCAGAATGTGCAGGAAGTCTATGGAATAGTAGACTGTGCCCCCTATTTCCACAACACAACTGACTTATTCCTCATCTCTTCTGTTTGGAGCTGCTCCAAGAGGGCAGTGTTGATGTTTGTTGCTGCTCATTTGTAAGTCCGAGTATTGCTCTCTCTCTTTCTCTCCCTTGTTTTCATTTAGTATGGACATTAAGCCATAAAACAGAAAAAAAAATTAAGAAAATACTGTACTTGCGAAGTAATACTTTTAAAGTAAATTGTTTTTAATTTGCATAACAAATCAATAAAAAAACAAACATATAATGTTGAAATCTAAGTTGCTTATAAATGCAGTAGAGACAGACAAATTAGTCACCCAGTCACAACAATATGTAATAAAAATCTATTTAGGCCTAGTAATGATAAACTCTGAATTTATAGTACACACTACATAAAAAGTAAGCTTTATTTTTGTAACAATCTTAAAAGATAGTAAGTGTTTAGTTGACAAACACAACAGATTTGATTTTTGCTATACTGTTATCTTCTTTCATTATTCAAAACTTAATTATTAATTTTAAATTACTTCATTAATATTTGTTTCCTTTTTTGAACATATTTTAATTACAGTTTTTAATTTTAGGTTTAATAATGTCTATTTGATCTTATTGTAATTAAATTAAATTTGTTTTTTAATATTTTTTAGAAAATTGATAGTTTTTTAAAATTTACATTCCGGTAAATTATAACATTATCATGATAAGTTATAACAGTTATATTGTCAAAATTAAAGTTTAAAAAAATCAAAAATTTATCCCACTCCAATTTTAGGTACATGTATTATATCAACTTTTTATTTACACTATTTCTTTTCTTTAAAAGATGTTTAAATTTTTTTTTTTTTTTTTTGTGTTTAACGTCCGACTATTGTGCACACTTGGGCTAATGCAGATGACGGGATGATTTATAGCGTATGAAAATGCCAAGCCCTCGCCGGGAATCGAACCCGGGTCCTCGGGGAGAAAGCCTAGTACGCTATCCACTAGGCCACCGAGGCGGCTAGAGATGTTTAAAATGGTATACTACAAGATGGTTGTTGTGCTATTTAAAATATTTCAGTTTTAACCTCTGGACCATCCCTAAAGAAGAGGTTAAATTTTTCCCATTAAAATTTGAGATATTTTAACAGTTAATTATCCTGAAAGTATTATTCTATTTGCAACATTTTTTACTGCCTCTGAAAAACAAAATTTACTGCAACAAATAATTATTTTAATTTGCTAAATGGAAGTATGCTTGGATAACAACAATTTAAACATTTGCATAGACTTGATAAATATTGCCATTAACCGTGGTTATTTGTTTCAGCTCTTTCTTGATGGATTTATTTCACTTTGTATTTAAATAAGAAATTTTAATCTGGGAATAGGTGATGGTGCGGATACTTCATTACCAAAGTGCAAAAAGGCCAAACTTCTTAGAAAAGAAAGAAAGTTAAAGAAATTGAGCGAAACTAGTGATGAAGAAGTCATATGCAGTAGAAACCAGCCTGTAGTGAAAACACTTGAAGATTTTCTGGACGAGTGTTTAACTGAAACACCAGCACATAGGCTTGAAGTAAGCATTTTAGTAACAAGTTAAAAAAATCTTATATTTTTGACCATAGACTAAAAATTATTTTTTGTGCCAAAGATACAATCTATGAACCTTGATTATCCAGAGTATTATGGGAGAAAAAGATTATGGCAAAAAAAAAGTTAAAACATCACTGTAATTATATTCAGGTTAACTAGTGTAAATAACTAATGAATATACAGTTATTTTTTTGATAAAAAATAATTTGTTTTATAAAAAATAATTATAAAGACCAATTTTTTATGATATTGTTTGTTAAACTCAGTGTATTGTATAGAAAGAGATCTGCAACTGTTTGATTTTTGTCTTTCTGTCTGTCTCTCTTCGAATTGACTGATGTACCAAAAAAGTGCCCAGTTGATATGCTGCTCCATAAATATGCCTCCTTGTCTAGGTATGCCTAGGACCATTTATATATTAGTGTTCTACTATACTTGAAACTAGGTGTGATGCACTTCATGCCCTTTAGTTTACTTCCAGGATGAAAACATTAAATTCCTCAAATGGTAATTTTTACACACATTCTAAAATAATTTTAAAAGTTTTACCCCTTATGTTCCAGAACCAGTATGTGTTAGTTAGTATCGCAAAAATACAGTTTATAAATAATAATGTGAAAACTATTATTATATGTGACCACCCTGATGTATTCTATAACTAAAAACTATTACACTGTCTCCTGACAATGCCTTTTTACACGACTGCCAAAAAAGAAGTGGTATGTTTTCAGTGCCTGGGTAAAATGTAAGTATGTACGAGGTGTGTTCAGATAGTCCGAGAGAGGCTTGGATAGTCCGATTGTCAAATATTAATTTTTATTATGTTGGTATACATGCCCTTGAAGTATGATTAAACTTTCAGCTGTTTTCATTGTTGATTTTGTCTGTGACAGCCACTAAGTTTAGACGTGTTTTTATGAGCTCGGCGATTTTCGTTTGTTAAAAGAAGTGGATCAAAGAATTTATATCAAATTTTGCGTAAAAAATGGAATAAAGTGTAACAAAGTGTGTGAAATGTTAACAAAGGCCTATGGTGAGTCTGCTATAAGTAAAGCAAGAGTTTCCAAGAAGGCCGTGAAGATGGTGAAGATGACAAACGCCCTGGACGTCCCAGCACATCAATAACCAATGAAAACGTGGAAAAAGTGAAAGAAATGGTTAAGAACAATCGCCAAATCACAATTAGGTTGCTGATGATGTTGGCATATCGATTGGATCATGTCATGACATTGTTTCCAATGTATTGTGTATGAAACACGTGGCAGCAAAATCCGTTCCAAAATTGTTTCATTTTGAACAAAAACAGCGGCAAATGGCAGTTGCTCAGGAATCACTAAATGAAGTTAACGAAGATGCAGAATTACTGAACCATATTATAACAGGTGACGAAATATGAGTTTACGGATATGACGTTGATACTAAGGCTCAAACATCCCAGTGGAGACATTCTGGCTCCCCAAGACTGAAAAAGGCTCGACAAGTGTGGTCGAACGTGAAGGTTATGCTCACTGTGTTCTTCAATATTAATGGCTTAATGCATCATGAATTTCTTGCCACCAGGTGAAACGGTCAATAAGGAGTACTACCTACAAGTTAAATGCCGTTTGTGTGAAGCAATCCGAAAAAAAACGCCCGGATCTGTGGAAAAATAATTCATGGCTTTTGCACCACGATAATGCACCAGCTCACTTCATTGCTTATTTGTGAATTTTTGGCCAAAAACAGTACTGTAACGATGCCCCAGCCTCCATATTTGCCAGACATGACTCCGTGTGACTTTTTCCTATTTCCAAGAATAAAGAGAACCTTAAAGGGCCGTCGTTTTACAGCCGTAGATGACATTAAAAGTGCATCGCTGAAAGAACTAAAGGTTATCTCAAAGATCGAGTTTGAGAAGTGTTTCGAGGATTGGAAGAAGCGCTGGCACAAGTGCATAATCTCAAATGGGGACTATTTTGAAGACGACAACGTCAGTGTAGAAGAATAAATAAATATTTTGTTCAAAAAATTACAATTCTCGTTACTTTCTGAACACACCTCGTATGTATGTGTGTTTGTTCCATCATAACTTCTTAATGGCTTGTTCGATTTTGATCTACCTTAGCTTGGTATTCATCACTTAGCTGGTACCTTAGATGGTATTCATCACTTCACCAGGAGTGTCATGGGCTACATAATTTTTACTCAAACCAGCCCCAATGTGGTAAAACTGGGGTGAAATTGATAAGATGAACTTATAACTAATTCATGTACTCATACATTTTTAAATAACTGATGTACAAGTGTAAAACATAATTACTAGAGGCTATACAGTAAGAATCACTCAGATTTTACCACGAAAAGCAATAAAAAAACACTAACTTTGGAACCAATAGGCCTGAAGTTACCTTTGAAGTTTCAGCTGATTTAGGGCGTTGAGGTGAGAAAAACCAAATCAGAGTTATGAAAGTTGGAAGGAATGGTAGATAATCTAGCGATAGGATTTGTCGAAAGGTCAAGCTCGGGGAAGACACCGGCTTTTCAAATTACAGTAAATAGTGAACAACATTCAATCGTTGACGTGACAAAAATTAAATAATTTGAAAATTATAAATCACAAATAATTGATTTAAATTGAAATACAAATTTTTCAATCCCATACATGCTAACGGTAGTCGGCGTATGCCATTCATGGGGACAGGACCATAAGAGGGAACACAGATCCGAGCCAGAACTTTACAGTGCCTAATTTACAATTTTGTTCTTTTTTTAAAATTGCAAAATGACAAAATGACTAAAAAAGTATATTTTTTAGTGGCTTAGTCACTAAAAATGACTCAATAAAAATAATTACTTAAAAAATTAAAAAACATGACTGCTAAAACACAAAATACAGAGAAAAATATTCACAAAAATTATATATTTCATAATTAAAAGAAATGAAAATCTGAACTACAATTGATTTAAAAAGATGAAAACAAGGTATTAGAATAAATGTTGAAGAATATTTTCCGAGTATTTAATTTAGTAAATAAAGAATTTACATGTTAAGTTTATACAATGCATGCAGACAGGGGCTGCATCTCAATATATTTGCACTAAACAGCCCCTGACTGCATTTATTGTATGAACTTAACATGTAAATTCTTAATTTATCAAACTAAATACTCGGAAAATATTCTTCAACATTTATTCTAATACCTTGTTTTCATCTTTTTAAATCTTTTGTATTTCAGATTTTCATTTCTTTTAATTATGAAATATATAATTTTTCTCTGTATTTTGTGTTTTAGCTGTCGTGTTTTTTAATTTTTAAGTAATTATTTTTATTGTATTTTTACTTTGTTATATCCAGCAGTAATTATTGATCCAGATAAAAGCCACAAAGTAGTAACATGTTCCTAGTAAAGTCTTAGTTAAAAAAAAGTTGTTAAATCACTTTTGAATTCCGCCTAGGACCAGACCATTCACATGCGTATGCAGTTTACTGAACAATGCCAATCTTTGCACTTGGTAGCGGCTTACCTTCTTATCAGAATAATTATAATTTTAGTCGTGTGGATACATTTGATAAATAGATATGTAAAATATTGAAATGTGTTAAGATCAAGCAATCTCTTAGTTTTAAAGTTTTTATGAATTTACATATGTAGAATTTAGAATTTATTTTATATGAATTGTTAAGGCACAGATTGGTTTTCAGTGTAAGTGACTTGGTTCTTGACAAAATTCGAAGGTAATTTAACAACTTTTTTAATTATAGACATGGTGGCGAACTTTTTTACCACCACTTTGTGGTTTTTATTTAGATTAGGATTATTTTTGTAGAAGATTTGTTAGTGCCAAATATTGCAAAGATGATAAGTTATATAATCTAATATTGTTGAAGAAAATAAACTATGTGCAAAGAAATTATTTTAGTGCTTACATTTGATTATAATAGCTGAATTTTGTAGGAACTTACAATTTTTTTTAGTGGTGAAAAAGCCTTAATGTACAATTATGTCTTGATAAGGAGCAGCATGTTTATGTCTTTTGAACCAACTGGCCACCATTTTTGTTTATAACTTCTTTGTTTGTTGTAACCCAACTAGTGTCCATTTTAACCATGAATGAATAGTGACCATTCATTATAGTGCTATCATAGATTATGACCCCACACCACCCTACCAGTGTTTTGGCAGTTTATTTAAATTTTATAAATATTTATAAAAATGTTTCCACCTATAGTGTTTTAACACGTATTCAGTGTTGCATCATGGCTTTTTTATAATTTAGTATTTTTTAACATATTTTTTTACTTTTATGCAAAAAGCTTATATTGCAACCATGACAAATAAAATGAGTCATCATTGATCAAAATTAGTGTTAATAGTGTCAACATTCTTTTAAACATATATGTTGATAAAAATCTTTTCAGTAGCTTAGCTGTAAACATTAATGTAAAAAAGGAAAGCAATTGTTAAAAGTGCCATTTTCAAATTGTTTTTCTACGCTTTCACTCTCCTGATTTTCTAAATTTTGTTTTTGATTTTACTACATCGTTATGCCCCTTAATTTAAAGTTTAGTTGTGAAAATTTTGCAGCTAATGATTTTCTTTTATGTTTTAGATGTGACATTTGGTATCTGTTCATGGGTTTTATTTACTTATGGTAAAATAAATAAAACTGACACGATCTGTAACAATTAGCTGGGTCCTGCACAGATCCATTTCACTTTCATTTAGTGGCTTCCAAAAGTTTTACTTATAGTAGGTCCTGGTACTTACTTGTAGTAGTACCATATAACAGTAGGTACTGTATAATCCCTTTTTCATAAAAGTTGCTTTGGATATTTTAAAATTTATTATTAAAGGAAAGAAAACAGTGTTACAGCAGTTAATTGGATTAGTTTTACAAATGCTGACTCAAAACTGCTACATTGTGTGGCCAACTGTGTACAGTTCGTTTCAGTTTTAACATGTTTTCATAATTCTTATATGTAATTTGTCAAAGTATTAAGGATTTAAAATCTCAGTAAAAAATTAATTAAACCAATTAAGAATATATTTTTGTAAATGATTGGTTTATTTTTTCAACCATATGATGTATGCATTGAAATTATTTCTCTTGTGAATATGTTTAATGAGATATTGGATGTACACATGTTTAGATTAGATTAGTAAGATCGAGCCCACCTAGTCGAGAGTTTGATGCTACTCTAAATGCAGCTTTCCAAGTCTATCGCAAATATCAACTCGCTGTACATAACGAACCACCTGAGAAATGCACAGAGAGGCAGTTTACACGCTTTCTTGTTGATTCCCCTCTGCAGGTAGCTGTCTACACTAATATTTAGGGTCTGGCAAATGAACATCCCGAAGGCCATAAAACATGTTTTGTCTTGCATTACATTTATTGTATTTTTATATGAATGTACATCATTGGTTCTGAAATATGTTTTAAAGCCTATAATTTGGTAATAAGTTCAATAACAATTGGTATTCACTTCACTATGTCTAACAGGTGAGTCAATAAAACAGGTGATTTAACAAATAAGTTGTTCAAAGTGGCAGAGCAGGACTGTAGTAGCATTTAAAACTGCATGCTTAAAACTAGAGAAAGAGGGTTTTAAATGAGAATGGGTTGGATTTGTTACCAGATAGTTTTGGTGAGCGTGTTGTCGCCTCAGATGAGGGGTACGCTTGATACAAGCTGGCGGCTTTATGCCAAATATCAGATGGCCATTCACAAAGATACACCTGATGAATGTGATATGGATAGTTACTACAATTTCTTAATCAGTACACCGTTGGAGGTATGTTTGTTTGCCAGATACCCTTGTCTTGCCTTTGTCTTACCTGTGTCTGTTGTTTTAGCATAATTGTTTAAAATAGAGGTTACCAAATTTTTGAGATCAAGGAATACATCAACATTTTGTAAACACCTTCATTTATTTTTAAAATAAAACAAAAACAATGTAAATATATACACAACACCATCTATATATGTTGTCATGTACACTCAACTCATTACTTCAACTAAAAATAATAATTCTTACATTACAAAATTTACACTTGATATTACTATTAATCAATGATTTATTAATTAATTACTTAATGAAAATTATAAGTTATTAACAAAAATTAACTGTTATAAACATTTTTTAAAAATCAGTCCCCTCGCAAGTTGGCTAATGTTGTAAATTTACACTTGCATTTATGAAAGTCAGATTCAATCCAACATCGTTGTTGTGAAGCAACACTGCTTTGTTTTTTTTTGCCTGCTATATTTTTCAATTTTGTAAACATTTTTATAACTTCTCTATTATATACCGTATGCTTTCTAGTAAATACTGTTTTGAAAAAATTCTCTACTAAAAACAGTATTTATTTTGGGAAATGAAATCAAGACTTTCATCTACAATTTAACGTCATGCATGATCGTTTTCAGTGTTTATTTCTATAAAGTCTATAATGTTTTCATAGTTTTTGGTTTATTTATTTTGTAAATATATAATTTTAGTTGAGGAAATACTGTTATTTGATTGAGCATTTATAAAAACATAAATAGATTAAAGTTTTGTGTCTACAGGTACCTAAAATAGGCATTAAGTATTAATTTTTTACCGCTTTTATCACGATTTCTTACTACAGCTAATGAAATTACCAAAAGCAGAAAATTCTGCTAAAATTCAAAATTGATCAAAACGTTAAAAATGATAAATTAATATTTTAACTCAAGTTAATATAACACACAATTAAAAATGAAATGGCAATGAGACCAGGAAAATGGAAGATAAACAAATTAAATAAAATGAAAGTATAAAATTGTATTTGACTGCTCAAGGTTGATATTTGCTATCTCTTATTTATTTAAGGCTGTAACCGTAAACTACAATAGAAACTGGAGTGTTATTATTTCTTTTTTTAATGTATAAAGATGCCATTAGTTACCAGTGATGTAGACAAGCACATCATGTGAGACTAACCATTCAAGCACAGGCCTTTGTAAGGCTTAAACATTTAAATAGGCCAAGCCTATCAAGGCCCGATCTTTAAAGTCAAACTGCATACAAGTCGCTGCCAAGACCAGTAACCTTGTTCCAGCCATGTCTGCCTCAGTCTGAGAAGTCCAGACCATGACTGTCCAGCCAAAATGCAAATCCTGACCAAGCTGTGCAGTGCTCCGGCTTAAGAAGTTAAGAAATGTTACAATAGTAAATAGGCAAGAAAATCATAAAATAATTGCCAAGAAATTAGAGTCAACTTTGAGTTTACGTATAGCGAATAACTAGTAATAATAGTAGCTACTAAATAATTGAAAAATTATTACTAAATTTAAAAATGCAATTTGAATTAAAACAACAAATGCTTCAAACATCAAGATATTTTTTCAACACAAACTTTGACTACAAAACCTCATTCTTCGTTTTATATTCTTTAGTAACCTTTTCTGCAGTTAGAAGTTATTTTTACAAGTTTTTAAAGCTCTTGTCTAATCTTAATATATAAAAGAAGAAGTCCTGACTGACTGATTCATAATCAACGCAGAGCCAAAACTATTTTAGCTAGCGACTTGAAATTTTCAGGGTACATTTATGTTACCATATAGGCGTGCACTAAGAAAGGATTCTGTAAACATTTGATTTTAACTCCATTAAACTACTTACCTAGTCCAAATTTAATAAACAACGTACAGCCAATACTATTGTATAGAGACTTCAAATTTCCAAGGTACCTTCCTTACAACAATGTCAAGGTGCACTAAGAAAGGATTTTGCAAAAATTTGATTTTAATGCCATTAAACTACTTACCCAGTCCAAATTTATTAATCAACATACAGCCAAGACTAATATAGCTAGAGACTTGAAATTTTCAAGGTACATTCTTACAACAATGTCAATGTGCACTAAGAAAGAATTTTGCAAAAATTTGATTTTGACGCCATTAAACTACTTACCCAGTCCAATTTTATTAATCAACGTAAAGCCGAGACTATATTAGCTAAAGATTTGAAATTTTCAGGGTTACCATCACATGTAGGGGTGCACTGAAAAACGATTTTCCAGTATTCAACCCCTAAAGAGGTAAAAATGAGGTACAACAATTTTTATTGGAAAAATATGTTTTTCGTCTGACCTTCTTAAAACGTAACATAGTCACATATAAGTAATGAAATATATTTTTCACCATTACCCAAAATTCGTCCCTTAAAGAGATTGAAAGGGGGTAGACAATGTAAAAAAGTGTTATACAATTATGCATTGAAAAAATATTTTCGAATATTCTAAAAGTATGCTATGAAACACAAATAATAAAACATATTATTTGTTTTATAATATTGAAATCAATATTATATTGATATTCAATATAATATTATAGCAATATTATAGCAATATTGAAATCAATATTTTTCCAAATTCATTCCCTAAAAGATTAAAAATGAAAAAAAGAGGTATAATTGGAGAAAAAGAGCGTTTTCATTGGAGAAAAATATTTTTTATCGGCTTTTCTTAAAAGTAAACAAAATATTCTAAAACACAAATTATGTTACATGTAATTCAGCATTTCTCCCCCACCCCTCGAATTCATCCCCTGAAAGGATAAAAATATAAAGGAAGTATAATAAATGTTTGTATTGGAGAAAAATAATTTATCAGATTTTCTTAAATTCGAATGGAACTTGTTTGAATAAAACAACATATTCAGGTTATATTTTTTTATATTCGCTGTAAAATAATCACGAGTTTAGATGATCACGCTTTTATTAATATATTTTTTTATGTCTAAATTATTACGTTACTGAAACAGTTTAAGTTTCTTGGGTGAAGCCATGACGGGTAATGCTAGTACATTCATATTCTATAAAAAGTATTTAGTAATTATTTCTAGGTTTTGTTACTTTGTAATCAATTACAAATTATTTGTACACAAGGCTTCAAGATTTGTTTGATTCTTGATTTCCTGGTTCTTTACTGCTCTTGCATTTTTAAGAAGATTGCTGTTGCAGATTGATATTATACACTTAAGAGCTTTATGTTGATCAACATTAAAAAAAAAAAAAAAAATACATATAGATTTTATTTGAGAAAGATTGTGCAATGTTCTTGCATCATTATGTCTTGTGCATGTTTTTAATGGCAAGAAACTTAAATACACCGTATAAATTATTTGGTAGCTTAAATAATAGTTTCAGATGTGATAATTGTTTGTTTAGTCTTGGCATCCTGTCGATGGACCTCCACAGGGCTACGGTACCTTCCATCAACAATATTGGCTAGACGGCAGACTAATAGCTGTTGGAGTCATTGACATACTGCCTAGTTGTGTTTCTTCTGTTTATTTTTTTTATGATCCAGAGTATAGCTTTCTTACCCTAGGAACTTATGGTTCACTCAGGTAAGCTTATTCTAATGTTTGTCGTATATCTTTTCAATTAGATGATAAATTGTTTTTATTTAATCTTTATATAAACATTATATTAATTTATGTTATCATATTTTAAACACATAGAGCCAGGGAGTATTTACATTTGCTAAAGTATCAACAAATAAATTGGTACAAGGCAAGTTGTAGTTTTCATTAGATAATGACACTACATACGACATGCTGTAATGTCGTATGTACATACGACATTTCGTATGTAATGAAATTACATACGACATACTGCATTACATACAACAATAAATTATTTTCGTTTAAAAAAATGTATGGCTCTTGAAATCACTTATTCTTAAAATTATAGTTTTTTACTTGTTGCAAACAAATTTATTTATTTGTCAAATGTTAATATTTCTTAATGAAATTTTCAGGATTTATATTTACATAACTGCTAAAAAATTATATATAAAGGTGAAATGCCAAACATTTTATATACACTTGTAGAATTTTAAATTTAAACTATATAAAAACAAAAATTTGTGAATACCGTACAAGACTACTAAAATAATGTATCTCAACTAAAATTAACATAAAAAACAGAAAGCATTAAAATAATGTTTTGTGTTTATATGGTTTTAACTATTAATTTCAAGGATATAATTAAGAACAATAAATGTTTTTGTATATTATAGACATTTTATTAAAACTTGTTTATTAATAGCTTGAATTGTACATTGTGCAAAGTATCAAAGTACGGCTAGGTATGGTAATACTATGTAACCAAATTGTCATCTTCATTCAGTTTAATCTAATCTGTCAACATGCTGTTATTTATTTGTTCCCACAGCTATGTTTATTTGACTTGCCTACTTTCAGTGATATGTGAAATTTAATGCTGATTATTTATTGTGAATATCAGATTTAATCATATATTTTAACATGTCAAGGTGTAGATAATTACTGTAGATAATTTAAATTTAAACAGTAAATACAGTAAAAACAATTTAATTGTATTATAATTTTTAATTAATTAATGTTAAACAATGTAACAATTAAAAGGTTTAATTTAATTGTATTTGAAATCTAGGTTGTTTTTAAAAATAAAATGAAGGTTTTATTTGTTGATTCCAGCTTTTACTTGTGTACTATTGCATAAATAAAGATTAATTGCATTTACTATATTTGAAACTTTTTTGTTTTTAAAGACGTCTGTACACATGTATATTTCATTGCACAAAAAATACACACACATGCGCGCGCACGCGCACACAAATTCCATGAAATCAGTTAAAAGTCTGGAGTGGTGTAAAGTCAGGATAATACGATGTTCCAGAGAGGTAACATTGTGTTTGGAAAGGTATTATGTCACCATCAGTGATCGATATGATGAGGCATTGTCATGCAACAAAAACCAATAGTTCCCTACCCATTTTTCACGTCATTTTCATCTCATAACCGTTTCAAGATATCTTTGTATAGTTCTTTAACTGTTTCCTTTCAGGAATAAATTCATAGTGAAACGTGGTAATAAAAAGAAAAACCTCAAACATTTCTTTACTCTGTCTTCTGTCTAAGCGAAAATTTTCCTTTCTTTGTTACGTTTTTGCATTCAGTAGACTGACATTTCCTCTGAGGATTGTAAAGCACCATGTTTTTTATTACGAGATTTGTACCTGTTTCCTTGATTGAAAATGACAAAGGGACTTCGTTTTGATGATTTGAAAGAGGTAATGGAAAATGCGACGAAGCGGCTAAACAAAATTTCCAAAAAGTTAAAATATTGTGTGTGTGGCGCACACATGGCGTGGCGTGGGTGTGTATGTATGTGTGTCTAAATGAATCAAATTTTATAAAGATAATTTTTATACTTATAAATTTTGAAAACTGTATAAAATTATTTTCATAATTAATGCCTAATTAACATTATTTTTATTTCAGAGAATTATCATTCGTTAGATCACTGTATCATACTGCTCCTAGCTTGCGCTATTATTACATGGGATTTTATATCCACTCTTGTCCAAAAATGAGGTATAAAGGTTCTTTGGTTCCATCATTTCTGGCCTGTCCAGAGGTTTATACATGGCATCCTATAGAATATTGCAAGTCATTATTGGAAAAAACAAAATATTGCCGTTTTAACAACAACCCCAATGCTAAGGACTGTAACAGCGTAACATCTATAAGTGAGGTATTGATTCTGTGGCACCATTCTGCTATGCCATATAGAGTGTATGTTCAACGTTCAAGTAATAATGAGGATGCAGAAGAAATTTTACAGTATGCACAACTAGTAGGAAACAAGTGTGCAAAGAGCATGCTACTTGTAAGAACTTAGATTATGTATAATAATTTAAAAAATGTTTTATTTTAAAATGTTAAAATAAAAACACATCATTAAAAGACCAAGAGATTTTTTCTCTAATTCAGACATAGTATGTTTTAAAAGTAATCTTTTTAATATATTTTGTATACATTATACCTCTATTTTATTTGTCTATTTATTCACCATTGTTTTAAATGAAACTTCTGTTTTCTAACTCATAATTTTATACTTAAAAAATTGTGTAGCAACATCAAATAATTCTAGTAATAAATTCCTGTAATAAATTCATAAGCTTGCTGTAGGCTATTATTTTTATAACCATTTTTTGTTTCATTTTTCTAATTTTTTTTCAACATTACTTATAATACTGATATAAATTATATAAATACCAATATTTATATAATTATACATATAGGATTAGTATATTTTCAAATAAATTTTATTATTAATGTGAATCCTTATCAAATGAATGGTTATTGAAGTCCTACTCATAATAAAAGAGTTACTAAGAGGCTGGTGAAGGTTTTTTTCTAAGAGCTTTCTAATTTTTAGGTTTTACAACCAAGTTAGTTTCCTTTCTAGAGTTGGTTGACTAGACAAGGTAAAAAGCTTAATAAAACTTAAAGTAACATTTCTCAATGTCATATCAAGAATTCAAGCAGTAATATGTATTTACACATGTGTCATATCAGTTTTTCATGTAGCTGCTTATGATTTACAGATACTTGTTTTTAATGTGTTTTGCACCTTCTTGTAGTTTTTTGTTCCATTAGGAGGACGTAATTTATTATTGCTAATCACTGTAAATCAACTTTTACTTATGAAATAGGCCTCAGATATCTTAGCAATTTATATGTTTCTTTATCCTTCTAACAGTTTTTAAGTAAAAAAAAATTATAAAATAAAATAAAAATTGTGTATATTTTTTAAAATTATTAAAAAATGTAGTTATTTTCAACAGTTTCTTAATTATAGATTTGATGAATAATTTAATATAGTATTAAATTCTCATGAATAGAGATGGCAATGACTGTGAAAAAAATGCTGTTTATTTAGTAAAAAAAAAATTTGTGATTTTTTTCCCCCATTATTCAGACATTTTAAACCTGCTGTCAGACCATAAATTAAGAGTTGATGTTTGTTTTGAAAAGGTTCATGATACTGTATATACATGTTTGAGGAATATTAGTGTCTAGTATCAATGGGGTAGGAATCAATAGTGCTCTACCAGCTTTTGAATAGGATCCATTAAGAAAAGTGTCGTATATATATTTTCAAATAATACTGTTTTTATTAATCAGTCGTGAAAACTAATTTCAATTAATTATGGTATTTATTTAGTATTTAGTGTTGTATAACTCTTGATTGTTGTTATTTTAAATTAAATTATTTTAGATTTTAATTTCGTATGATGCAACATTTGTTAATTTAAAAAACATCTGTGATTTATATTACTATACTGAAAGTTGAATAAATGCATGTAATTTTCAAGCAATGTATTTAATTGTAAAAAGAAAAAAAATGAATATATTTTATTGCATACCTTTGTTAACAGTTTTGGTGTACCACACAGATACCAATGTACAGAACACTAGAATTTGTCAACGACAGAATCCCTTAGTAATAACTAATTTGGACATACGTCATAGCCACTTTTATCTGGAACTGACTACTCAGCTTTAATCTCACGAATCTGCCTTTTTTATTCTTTTGCTTGTGTAATTTATTTTATTAATGTTATACTATCAAAAATGTCCATAGCTGTTAAAAAAATCAAGGTTTAATTTTGTTTTAATATTTTAATTTGATTAATGAAAATATTAGGCCAATAATATACAATAGTACAAACTAGGAAAACATTTTTTTAGCTACAAGTGTTATTAGAGTTACTGAATCACTTTGTAGGATTCCATGCACTGTTCAGTTTACTACCTACCAAAGGAAGAAGAACATTGTGGCGGCTTTGAAATAAACCACCTTTGTTATTTGATTATTGTTTTATAGCAATATTTGCCGCCTCAATAGCCTAGTTGATAGCGTACTGGGCTTTCACCCCGAGGATCCGGGTTCGATTCCAGGCCAGGGCCTGGCATTTTCATACGCTATAAATCATCCCATCGTCTGAATTAGTCCAAGTGTGCACAATAGTCAGACGTTAAAAAAAAAGAAGCAATATTTAAGTTTAGCTTGCCGTTTTCCTAAAACATCTTAAAATCTTTCCTTTAGTATGATGTTCTCAATACAAGTTGTAAAAAAGTGGTTTTAAATTTCTATAGAAACTCAAAAAATTTTTCACTGTGGTCATAAAAAATTATTTTATTACTGAACATTATTGTTGTTTTTTAGACCTACTTTTATGAGTATCACAAAATATTAATTTTAATAAATTTTTATTATTTCCTCAATATAGAGGAAATTGTACATATATTATTATATTGAGATTCACTCAACATTACTCTCATCACCTTAAGACACATTCTCAGTTAAAAGGTCACATTTAAACAAAATACATGTGCTGTATATATATATCTAGCATGTTGGTCCTCCTGCTATAGTCCAAAACCTAACCTCCCAAATTAAAAATGATCTAGAATTTTTTTTCTATTTTTCTATGACATTTTGTAAATTTTTGTTATGAGGTCACAGCTGAACATCCTTTTTGCTCTTAGTTTGTCATAAAATGAGTAAAAGTTTTTTTAGACATTTTGTGCACTTTTTAATGATGTAAAATATTAACATTATTTTTTATATGTGATGCTTTAATTCATGAGAAAAATTACTTTAAAGTTATTTTAAGACATTTTGTACTGTTCAATTTGAAGATCACAGAATAACATCCTTTCGTTCTATGAAACATAGTTCACAAGAAATATGAGTTTAAAATTTTGTAAACTTTTTTAGAAGGTTACAGATTAATGTCTTTTTCTCTATGATGTTTAATTCATGAGAAAAATGACTTTCAAGTTATATTAAAACATTTTGTGAAGTTAAATTTTTTATGAGAAAATTAAGTTTAAATATTTTTTAGGGGGGGGGAATTAATTTTGTAAGTTTTATATATGGTCACAGATTAACAACATATATATGGTTTTCGCTCTACAACATATATATATATATATATATATATATATATATATATATATATATATATATATATATATATATATATAGTTTATGATAAAATTGAGTTTAAAGTTTTTATGGGACATTTTGTAAATTTTAACTTTAACATCACAGAATAATTAAATGTATTAATGTATAAAGTTAATACATTAATATATCTGTTTGATATATGACTAGTTTATGAAAAAAAAAAATTTTAATTTTTTTAGGACACTGAAATTTTAATTTTTTAATCACAGATTAAAGTCTTTTTTGTTCTACAAGGCTTACAGAAAATTGAGTTAACAGTTTTGTTATAGGACATCTGTAAATATTTTTATCAGATCATAGATTAACTTCCTTTTGCTTTATGATGCTTAGTTTACGAGAAAATTGAGCTGAAATTTTTGTAGGACATTTTCTACTTTTTTTTTATGAGGTAACAGATTGACATCCTATGTTCTACAATACTTACTTTACAAGAAAATTTAATGAAACACTTTTTTCTTTTTTTTTTGTTATTTTAAGGCGAAAAGCACATTGAGGCTATTATCGCCTCCCTAAATATAAGTGTGAGTGTAAAGTGTTAAAGTTGTAAGTGTAAGTGTATCTTAGACTCGCTTACAGTTAGGCTAAGTTGTAAGTGTGTAGTGTGTCTTAGGACGTTTAAATCCTCTCAATAGGTGCAGCTAGTCTGCACCCCCTTGCGGTGTAAACATTTTTCTTTTTAGAACATTTTGTAAATTTTTTTAAAGGTTACAGGTTAATGACCTTTTGCACTATAGTGCTTAGTTTATGATAAAATTGATTTTAAAGGTCTTTTTGTTCATTTGTTTTCTATGGTCAGAGATTAACATCATTTTTGCTCTTATGATGTTTAGTAAATTGTTCAAGAAAATTGAGTTTGAAATAAAAGAAAGTACCAACCTTCAAAATAAAAAGGAGTACAGTATTAAGAAACCCAGATTAGTAAAAAGTTAAAAAAAACTAAACAAGTAATTAAAGGCATTGAAATTTAACTGCACAATTCTTTTGTATTTTTCACCACTCCTCCCCTGATTATAAGTTTTTCCAAGTATAGTATTGCATTATGTTAATTAATTATTTAAAGAAATGCAGATTTAATTTACAATTTTTTCTACACTATACACAGCTATTTTTATATAATCAAGGAATTCAAGAATATTTAAAGAAATTCAGAGTCAGTTTATAAAAAGATGTTTTTTTTCAATAACAGTACAAACTATAAAATAGTATATAACAAAATAAAACTAACAATAATATATTAATCTCTGATTCTAATGCCCATTTATACTTTAACTTTTGTATTTAATTATTAATTACCATAAATCACAGTTTTGATGAGGTTAACCATCCAAAGTTTTGTGGTTTTCGATCAGCTGACGGATTTATCATGACATTAATGACTGTTGGTTGATTCTTCACCTAAAAACAAGAATTAGTATTTGTATACAAGCACTAATGCATTACCTGAAGGATTAGTCAGATCATTAGCAGAACATTGTAATACAATATGTTTTATTTCTATTTTTTAAATTATTATTACTAACAAGCAGTTAATAATTATAATTACAGACTAACGAGCAATTTATTTCTAATAAAATAATGTTAGTTAATATAGCTATTGGCCAATGGCCAGTACTAATACTCATAGTACCACTCTTAGACCACAACAATATGGTCCTTTAACTTAAATGCATTTTAAAGTGATAATGCAGAGCTAGTGTGACGTGTCAAAAGATTTTCTTTTAGTTTGTTGTTAGATTTTGATAGAACGACTACTTCCTTCCATTTAGAAAGGCTTACAATAAATAAATATGTATGTGTGTGTTTTATTTATTTATTACCAAACCAGTATACTGTACTTATAATGATAGGCATGTAACTACAGAGGGAAACAAATCCCTGTTGCAGACTGGTACCTTAAAACTACATACAAAACTATAAACAAAATCCAAATAAAATTTATATACTTCCATTAATTTAGTTGCAAATTTTATGACAAATAAAAATATAAGATGCATACTTCACCAACATAACTTTACTTTAATGGGTTTAATAACAAAATTTACCATATACAACTTTTACAATAATGGTATCAATTTAAGCATTTCATTTAATATTTGATTGACTAAAAAAAAAAAAAAAATACAAACAATAATTCCATTCAATTATTATCAATTATATTAAGTTCATCAAAAACTGAGATCACTATCATAAAGTATATAATATAAAGTTTGTCTTATGCTCCACTTTATTTATAAGTTTGATTATTTATTTTCATGATTGTGGAATAAGGATTATTGGATATCTCAAGTACTATATTTAAATATATATATTTAATAATTTATATGGATTGCATATGGAATTAACAAACACTAAAGCTAACAAATGTTTTGTCACTGTCTTTGCTTATTTATTTATGCCATCAGTCTACTCATGGTTCAGGGAGCATATACAAGATGTGTTCAGAAAACAACGAGAATTTTTAAATTTTGCAGGTTTGGAGAGTTCCGATTGTCAAACATTTTTTTTATTATGTTGGTATATATGCCCTTGAAGTATGATAAAACTTTCAGCTGTTTTCATTGTTGACTTTGTCTGTGACAGCCACTAAGGTTAGACATGTTTTTATGACCTCAGCGATTTTCGTTTGTTTAAAGAAATAGATCAAAAAATTTATATGAAATTTTGCGTAAAAAATTGAATAAAGTGTAACAAAGTGTGTGGAATGTTAACAAAGGCCTACGGTAAGTCTGCTATGAGTAAAACAAGAGTTTCCAAGAAGGCCGTGAAGATGACAAACGCCCTGGACGCCCCAGAACATCAACAACCAATGAAAACGTGGAAAAAGTGAAAGAAATGGTTATGAACAATCGCCGAATCACAATTAGAGAGGTCGCAGATAATGTTGGCATATCGATTGGATCATGTCATGACATTGTTTCCAATGTTTTGTGTAAGAAACGCGTGGCAGCAAAATTTGTTCCAAAATTGTTGAATTTTGAACAAAAACAGCGTCAAATGGAAGTTGCTCAGGAGTCACTAAATGAAGTCAATGACAATGCAGAATTACTGAAACATAACGGGTGACGAAACATGGGTTTACGAATATGACGTTGAAACTAAGGCTCAATCATCCCAGTGGAGGCATTCTAGCTCGCCAAGACCGAAAAAGGCTTGACAAGTGTGGTCGAATGTGAAGGTTATGCTCAGTGTGTTCTTCGATATTAATGTCATAGTGCATCATGAATTCCTGCCACCAGGTGAAACGGTCAAGGCGGTGAAACGGTGAGTACTATCTACAAGTTCAATGCCGTTTGCGTGAAGCAATCCGAAAAAAACACCCGTATCTGTGGAAAAACAATTCATGGCTTTTGCACCACTGTAATTTTTTTTTTTTTTTGTGTTTAACGTCCGACTATTGTGCACACTTGGGCTAATGCAGACGGTGGGATGATTAATAGCGTATGAAAATGCCAAGCCCTCGCCGGGAATCGAACCCGGATCCTCGGGGTGAAAGCCTATCCACTAGACCACCGAGGCGGCTTTGCACCACTGTAATACACCTGCTCACACTTCATTGCTTGTTCGTGAATTTTTGGCCAAAAACAGTACTGTAACGATGCCCCAGCCTCCATATTCACCAGACATGGCTCCGTGTGACTTTTCCTATTTCCAAAAATAAAAAGAACTTAAAGGGCTGTCGTTTTACAGCCGTAAATGACATTAAAAGCACATCGCTGAAAGAATTAAAGGCTATCTCAAAGATCGAGTTTGAGAAGGGTTTCGAGGATTGGAAGAAGCGCTGGCACAAGTGCATAATCTCCAATGGGGACTATTTTGAAGGCAACAACATCAATGTAGAAGAATAAATAAATATTTTGTTCAAAAAATTAAAATTATCGTTACTTTCTGAACACACACCTTGTATTATTACAACATAAATCTTAACTAACCACACATTTATATCAAGACTCCTTATAATTTATAATCCTAGCTAATTTCAGATCATGGCTTCATCAAACTGGCACCCCATTCAAGATTTATGATTTGTCTATAACTGATATTGAAAGAGTTAAAATGAATAAGTTATTTTTCTTTTAAAGAAAATTTCAAATTGTAAATTAAATGGTTTATTCAGAGAACGTATTTTATATCAATGTATATTTTAAATAACTTCAATAAAATTTTATTATTTTGAAGGATAGTTAATGGTTAGATTATATCATAAAAAAAAGAAGTGAAGGTTCACTGCCTGCATTATTTATTATAGTTTAAAGCTTGTATATGTTGAAATTGCTGTAATGATAATTATTCTTTTATATTAACACAAATTGTTCTTTGAAAATTCTCTTAATATCGGAGCACTCTTTAAGACTGATGCTTTACGTTCAACATAATCCACGCTACACTACCTCAACTAATACTTTCCTCTCCAGACTGCAAATTCAAAATTTATAAATAAAATTTTTAATTTAAAACTAATTCCTACTTCCTAAATTTAAAATGTTAAAATAGCTTCTTTGTTTTATTTATATCTATTGTTATGCAAATTAAATTAATACTATAAATTGGCTTTTGGACATCCTGTGTATGTGTTGTGTTGCTTAGTAACTGGTAATGATGCAAGCATAACAAGCCTCGCCTTCGACACTACTTTTGTTACATGTCAACTCTGCATTTAATTATCCTGACTTATTTTTCAATACTCATAATTGAGTATTTTTGTATCTAAATATCTCTATTTGTCATTTTTATAATTTCACACAAATTAAATTAATATCTGTTATAAATGTTAATTTGCCTTTAGGCTATTTTTGGTAATGTTAGTGCTTAAGGACTTATGAAGCCATGATTTATACAGTATACTGTTTATACATTGAAGTCATTTGATATAACTTAATTATCCATTTCGAATTATGAGTTGTTGCACATTTAAACATCAAATTAGGCTAAGTAGTTTACCTTTCTAAAATAATTTAATTCTACAGAGGTGTGTGTCATAGCTCAGTTGGTAATAATACCACCTTTGACCTCTGATCTCTATACAAGTTCCAATCTAGTTACTATATTTGGTTTTTTTCATGTTACAATGATCCCCTAATCATTGGTCTAATTGGCATAACAATATAAACCCCTTTCCCAAAAAAATCAGCCTGCTGACATAATGTATTTAACAACAAATTTCTTAAATTACAATACTGTGCTTCAAAGGCAAGAATTACCTGGAATGCTTCTTTCACAGCCGAAAGTAGTTGAGGTATAGTTTCACAAAAGAATCCTTTCCCACCAAACATAGTAACTATGTTTTCATAGTGCACATTTGGAGTAAGAGATGAAGGTGGATTCCTAAACATAATTAAACACTTTCTTTAGACAGTATGCAAGTAAAATTAAATTTTAGTAGACATAAATTTTGAAAAAAAAACAAATTTATAGAGAAATTATGTTACTAAAGACAATTTTACACAAAGCCAGTGTTTGGTAAATGTATACTTTATTTGGAATATAAAATTTACACAGTAATATGATACCAAGTTTGAAGTTTATATGTCGTCTATAGAAGTGCTTAAGGTAATTTACTTTTAAAAACATTTTTTTTAAAAAACTTTTGTTTTGCGTCAACTTATAGTTACATAAGTATGTTTCTTTAGACTTTCACGGACATCATTAAAACACCTTTATGACATGTTAATAATTGTTTTAATCAACTGGTGAAATTTTACTAAAATAATTGCCCCACAGGGGGGTGCAAACTAGTTACACCAATTAAGAGGATTTAAATGACTCTTGTGGTACCCGAGTCTAACACACACTTACACTTACAACACACTTTACACTCACACTTTTATTTAGGGAGGTGATAATAGCCTCAAAGTGCTTTTCGCCTTAAAATAACAAAAAAAAACTAAAATAATTGATTTCTTGTTAACCCTGTTACCTGCCTGTTTCAAGTAGTTCATATTTATTAAGATTTTGTTACATCAGTAATATTTAGGTATTTGTTTTTTCTTTTTTTTATGAACAACAGTTCACACTTAAAAAAATCTTGTTCGCCAATAACTGTGTGTGTGATAAGACACGACCATTGAAACTATCAGTCTACAACACAAAATAACGTGGTCATCGTACAGTTGGCTGTCTTTTATCAGTGTTGCAACAGACTGACAATTTTTTAGAGCTCATAGGTTAACATTTTACCAAGATTTCAAGTCCTCTTTCAATAGTTTAACTACCCAATAAGATTTATTCTTTCTAATTAAAATAGCTGAAATTTAGTTTTCCAAATGACATTAGCTGTCGTGTTTGTTGATGATTGTTTTTGTCCCTAATTTGTACTTTCAAAAGAAACTAAGTGATTTAATTAAGTATTCTTTTAAAACAGTAATTAATTTTATAAATGTTTTCTGAACTTAATCAGTTTTAGTGTTGGATACCTTTCCAGAAAAGTGAAAAACTGCTTTCAGAAATACAGCCAAATAGCTGTTATAAAAATAACAGATAAAACAAAACTATTTTGACATCCATAACAATTTTATTTCGTTTTCAAACTTTGTTTTTTCATTGTACTAAGTTGGAGCAAACAGTGACTCCTTTTAAAAATAAATTACATTATTATAAAATACTTTAACGAGTGTTAAATTTATTTATAACATGTTTTTTCTTTTTCAGTTTTCAAAAATTTTAAAGTAAAAATTAATATAAAAACTATACAAAATCTATATGTTATAGTCCAATCTTAGACAATGACCATTTTAAAACTTTATTATAAACACTATACAGTTAAAGGCAACAAGTTTGTCTTAAATTACTGTTACATCAGCATAACAATAATTTCTCTATATGAGAAAAGGCTTGTACAATCAAAAGCATTGATAGGGATCATAAAAACACACATCCTAAATATAAATTACTTGGAAACTGAAATGCTTACATTTGAGTCGGATCTCCTGAACCTTGTAGATCAGTCCACATTTCGGCATCTAATCCACCATAGATTCCATTGTTGTTTACTATTATAATGACAATAGCCAGTTTGTACCTGCCACAATAAAAATACAGATGATCAACAAATTTATTTGACAACTTGCAGTATACAATTAGAATAAAAGAACATTTCACTACAGGAAAATTAAACTTGGCACAAAACTTGATTTCACACACACACACACACACACACACACACACACACACACACACACACACACACACACACACACACACACACACACACACACACACACACACACACACACACACACACACACACACACACACACACACACACACAAGGGTGTTTTAATAACCCTTAAAACAACTTCTATAGGTCATGGTTTGTATTCATTTTGGGTTTTACCTCAGGTTTGGGTTTTACTCTAATTGTAATGGTGTTTTATTAATCTATTTTTTAATAAAAATTCATTAAGGTACTATGAAATATGTCTTCTATGATAGCTTATATCATGCACAATAGTATTAACTTTTCACAGTTCAAATATTTTATTTGTGTGTGAGTAATATTATAATGCTGAATTTTCACAGTACATTTAAACAACAAAATTTTAACATGTAACAAAGAATATTTTTGACAAACCTGAACATAGTCTCCACCTCCATACCAGAAAAACCAAAAGCAGAATCACCTTCTACGCAAACTACTCGTTTATGTGGTGCATTTTTTTGACACCACAGTGCAGCTGCTATTGCAAAACCTGGTCCTACACCCATCGTTCCAAAAGTACCTATTAAGAATTAAGTAGTATCAATATAAAAAGTAATACAAATTAAGTTATGAGACTAATGATAAATTGAAAATTGATCTTTTGGGCTCAGTTACAAACATGAACTAACCCTACATAAAAAGTGGTACAAGGGCAGTGTGAAAAGGAGGTGAAAAAGATTTTTTGGTAGAATCGAGTATCAGGGTATACAGGGGAGGTACAATCAAATTTTTTTTTAAATGCATACTAAAAATATGTGTTAAGCCTATTTTATAACTAAAATATTGTTTTTAGGAAACCACAAATTTTTGAGTGAATTTAGACAATAGATTTTTTTTATTTTATAACTTTATAATTTATATTTGTTTTGATAAAGCAGTATTCAAAACTATCCATTGAACTCATTCGTGATTGTATTAATAAAATTTACAACTAACTCTATTGACAGTTATGAAAAAACACCCATATTTATGAATTAATTATGTATCAGCTTAGCATTAAGTTTATAAAAAAATCACATTACTGGGAGATTAAATCTACTATTTATTTTTACAAAGAGTCTTTCTTCTAAAAAAAAATAATTATTTAAGATAGGATAGTAATATTTAAAAAAATATTAAGACTTTTCTCTTCTTGCAAGGATGCAAGATTACCCAAATACAGGAGCAAATTGTAGCCATAGTCACCACAACATGCTTCTGTGCTCGGGGGGGAGGGGATTCAAATAAGTCTGTAATTTTGAAGCCTGTCAAGTGAGTACAGAGCCACTAATGAAACACATACTGAGATTTGTTAATGGTTATTCAAAATTAGATTTTTTTAAAATTTGTGTTATAAAATATATTTATATTATTGAAATGTTTTGGTGCAACCCTTTGCATTTTAAAATTTGCGCCACAAGGTGGATTTCTTGGTGTATTTTCTTGCATGTACAGTCTTTCTACAGTACCCAATGCGTTTCCCACATCCAATGGAGAAAAATACAAACACAATAATTTATTTCAAGTACAGTTTGATTTAACCAAACCACTTTTAATATTCTTACCAGCATCAAGTCTGTGACGAGGCAGATTGTTTAAAAGCAAAGTACGCCCAATATCCATTGTGTTGGCTCCTTCACTTACTATTATGCTGTCTGAAATTTATTTAGACAAAATAAATACTACAGAATTATACATTAGTCATTACATTTGAAATACAAGTTTATTTTCAATAAATTATTTTACCATTTATTTCTTTATAGAAACACTTTTAATAGGTTAAAAAAATATTCAAAAAGAAAAGAAAATCTGTGAGATAATTTTGCACTTCTATTAAAAATTTAAAAAAACAAACATGATAGTGGTTAGTCTCATTTTCGTATTTTCAATATAATTTGAAAGATTAAAATACAAATTTCTGAAAATTTTAATGTGATTGTAGTGGTGAAATCAGTTTTGCAAAAATTGTAAAATAAAGCTATTTCATTACATCAGTGGTACAGCTAAAAATTGCAATTATTTGTTATTTTAATATTACAGTAGTTATGAAGTTCCAAAATTAAAAATAGGTTCATAAAGAAACCTACACACAACAATAAATATGGATACACAAGTCCACTTACAATTAATTGTCTTAGTACTACTACTGTTACTTCTGAATACTAACATATAATAGTACTTACCTTTTGGAATGCTGTTTTGTATGTGTTGTAAGACAGTATAATAATTTAAAGGTACTGACGTATCTTTTACCATTGCCTGCAAAAAAGCCAAACGATTATTTTAAAATTTGAGTTTATAATATAAACGTTCTGACTGAACTTTAACAAAATATAAATATATTGGGCCTATACTGAAAGTTGTTTTACAAAAAGCTGAAAGTTCATCCCAACAAGCAATCCTCGGTTAACAAATTAATCTTAAAGTTTACAAATAAAAACAGTTGGTAGGTAAAAAACTATTGACAATCAAATGAAATACTGCAAACTAAAGAACACACCAAGTTATTCGTACCATTAGCACTGTACTTGTTAGACAACAATACATGGTTATTTTAGTGTGCAGTTCACTGTGCAACTGGTCCTGCATTACTGACTTCTATATGTTAAAAAAACACTTAACTTCCCTTCATATTTGAAAAAAAAGTCTCTACGATAACTTTAGTTTTTCAGTAATGTTTTTTTTTTTGAAATGTTAATATTATTGTCTGACAATCCTGTGCATATTTAAACATTATTCAAAAAAACTATAAACAAAGGATTATTATTTAATAATTTTCTTTTTCTTACAGTAACAACGTTGCGATTATTGGTACATTTCCCTCTCAATTTGGTCCACCATTCACTGTTGGTATCTAATTTCCAATTTCTTGATTTAAAATTCTGCTTCAGTAAATCAGCAACAACACGTACATCAGCCTGTATTGCAACATGTGCTGCTTTGCTGTTGTTTAGCTCTTCAGCACATATATCTACCTGAAACGTGAACAATCAATAAAAAAACTGAAAAAGCAGATATTCAAAATATGTTGATTACACAGATTAACTTATAAAATTTTAAATATCCACATCTTCAAATTGAGTAACTGTACTGAAATACAAGAAGGCTAATATACTGGTCAGTTCTAGGCATATAACATATACAATGAAAACTTGGAAATTCATTACTCAGTAATCACATTTAATAATTAATTACCTTTGTTTAGGTCTTTACAACTTGTGTAATAATTTTGACATAACTGTACATATCTGTTCACATTAGTGAAGCCACATTTTCATCTTTGAGGATTTTAATTCTATGCTCACTAAAAATCATTATTTATTAGTATAGGCCCTACTCTGAGTTTTCAGCACTTTCTAAACTTTGTAAGTAAGGTAAATAGTAAGTTGTTCATTGTAAAGAAATGAAATAAATGTTATAACAGTTTATTTATAATATGAAATGCAAAATG
This sequence comes from Callitettix versicolor, assembly GCA_022606455.1. Classification (NCBI taxonomy): domain Eukaryota; kingdom Metazoa; phylum Arthropoda; class Insecta; order Hemiptera; family Cercopidae; genus Callitettix; species Callitettix versicolor. Next base: position 59,390,171 of record CM040184.1, read on the forward strand.
AGATAGAAATTTAAAATATACCAAAGATATACTTTAACATTTACAAAAAAGAAAAAAAATATAAAAATTACGCAGTTAAAACAAATACTATAATTCCTTAATAAAAGATAAGTACAAAATTGTAGAGGCACTCTACTCAAGCTTAATCAAGATGGGCTGGTCACCTGGGCGTAAGTCATATGGTCCCACTGAGCTCTCATTGACAGATGTTACCACTTCAGATTCAGGATTCAGTAGTAATGAGATCTAGTACTTTAAAGAAACATTTTCCTTGTACTCTTAACAATATTACTAATTACACATTCAAAGATCTCAGCTCGTATTCAATGCAAGCTTATTTTTCCTATGTTAAAACTTTATAACAATTCAAAATGAAAATTCTTTATGTAAGAAAGACATTTTTAACTTTTAGAGTTACAGTGACTTTTATAATAATAATTTTTTAATTATTATTTATTAATAACAGTTCCCGCACAGTGTTGCTCCGTGAAATACAACTGTTTTCACTGTGAATGTCCTATGTCGATAACATCATGTGTAATTTTCAGACAATTATTTAATTTCAAAAATCTAATTACAAATTTTAAGTACGACTTCTGTTGTCCTATCTTGTCAACATAAACAATCTCAGATCTCTGCATGCCATAGATTTGACTGTATATTGTGCACACACACACACACACACACACACACACACACACACCGTTTATTAATACATATATAGAATATACAAATTTGTTTAACTCTTTGATCAGTATGACTCAAAGCAACAATAATCTAGTGCTGTCATTGGTTAAGAAAAAAACAAACACTAAATTATTTTTTTAGTTAGTAAACAAAGACATTGAATAAAAAAAAGAACAAAAAAATAATAAATAAATAAATGCTATTGAGTTAAGAACTATAAACACTGCAGTTATACCCTTTATTTATATATATCAGTGAAAAGTGTTGGTATTCACTAGACTGATAGTAGTGTAGACAAGAAAGAGTCGTATAATTTACAATAAATCTAAATATTAAGGCCATGTCCACAGTTATTTCATTTACTTTCCTTATAATGTATTGCCCATCATACTGTAAATAAACAATTATACAAAATGATAAGGAAAATGTAAGTGTACATTGGTACCAGGCACAGCATAATCTTTCATGGAAGTAAATATATTCTGCCTTACTGATTAAATGGCTAATAAAACTGAATTACCTGGATTATTAGTACATCATTGCTAAACCTTGGAGTACGACCAAAGTGTAACATCCAGTTAAGCCTAGCGCCCAGCAGCAAGATCACGTCTGCTTCTTGCAAAGCCAATGTCCTCGCAGAGGCTACATTATACAAAGATTCATCTGGAATTACTCCTTTACCCATTGGTGTAGGTAACACTGGTAAGTGCGTTCCGTCAATCAAACTACGAATTTCTGCCTCACTGCAACTATAAGCAGCTCCTGTTTAACAAAACCGACATGTCATATCATTTCAGGGAAGCTGAATTGGTGATTTTCTTAAATAAAAAAACCCAGAAAAACAAAATTTTGACTTTTAGAATAATATTACAATGTCATAAATTAATGAGTTTGATTTTTGCATTGCTCATGCCTTTAAAATAATCATTAGCAAATTGCTGCAATAAGAGTGCTTATAAAAAAATAGATGTTGAAGTGCCTAAAGTCCTTTAATTTGAGACCCCACAGTAGATGTTTTCTAAATTTTGCATTTATTTTGTTTACTTGTAAAATCCTTTAGTTTTTTCTCATAATTTCATTCACAGATTAAAAAAAAAACTTAAATAAAACATACAAAACCTTTAAGAACTTAATGTTAGCAATGAAATGATTGTCTGATCATGTAGTGGTTTTGATATCGTGGTTGAAACAGGGTGTGGATGTGCCATAAAATGTGCACCTGTCTGATAGTACTCGACACCTAGATGCCATCACCCTGTCTCACACAATCAATCACTGATCTATGTACAAATTAAAATCAATTTCAGATCATAATGGAATAGTTTATTTTAATTTAAAAGAAATCTATGTTTAATTGGTCAAAAATTCAAACAAGCTTTATCAAAAAGAAAATTTACAAACACAATAACACTACTAAATTTAAAATATATTTCCTGCCTCACTAATAAAACTTAATTACAAATGCCTTTATCTGATAAATTTGTGAAAAAAGTCAAACCAGACTTTCAGAAAAAAAAAATATAAAAACAGTATACACTGTATAAATTAAAATATAATAATTTTTCCCTAATTTAAATTAACTTGATTATAAATTTTTCTATCCAGGTAAACATAACCATTCCATCCAGTAATCAAAAGTTATTGAAATTGTTTTTAAATGAAAATGTACATTGTGGGAATATAAATTAACACAAAATCTCACCCAGTCATCTAGTAATGACATGACAATTTTTGCAACTTCTAGATTGTATGCAGTACATGAACAAGAAAAAATGTTAAACTTAAGAGATTTAAGAGATGTTAACTTAAGAGATGTAATACAAAACCAAAAAACAGTAAAAGAGGTTAAAAACCTGTATTACTAAATTTGTTGAGCCATTTTTTTCACTATTTTGAATCTACTTATTAACTTGTATTTCTCTAAGTTCTTTCAGCAAAACTTTATATATTAGGGCTTAAAGAAATAAAAGATTTACAGAAAAAGTATCACAAGTTATATAAGTAAGAATGCTTATAAATAATAACTTTATACTTTTATCAAGGTATGGCATTAACAATTTATTTAAATAAGCATATTTTTATTTTGGATAAAGCACAATTGTTCAAATTTTAAAAACCCATTTCAGCTATTTTTCCTATAAATAGAGATATTATAAAATAATGTTGCATTTATAGAACTAAAGAAAATAATGAATTCAAATAACAACTACAAATAAATATTTTCAAAAAACAACTAAAAAGTCATACAATAAATTTGAATTTTGACAAAATACAAGATGGTACTCAAACCAAAGCATTTTTAGACTGAAGCTTAAAACTAATGCCTCAACCCACTTTCTTGTCCTTTACAATTTTTAAACCTTTAAATTATACTTTAAATTAGATTAAGTTCACAATCAAAAGAGCACCAATTATCTGGCAAACTTATAATTAATGGGGCGATGCATAGAAAGGTAATCATGAGATGACAGAATAATGCCAGTTGAAATTTGGAACTAGCTTTGCTTTGCTTGTTCATTTATAGATCTAAACAACAAATAAAACATTAATATTAAAAAAAATTCTTATAGTGTTAAATATTTGTTTTTCAAAAAATAACTACTGCAAAATTACTTTGGTCTTCATTACTAAGACTGTTTAATTACAGTGGGTTAAATTGTCAACTTTCTCATGTTCTGTTCCTATTGTGTTTAACATTTCCGAGCAAAGAATGTGTGAAACTAAACGATTGCTTAAGCCACTTTTTTTATGTCATTAACAAACAAGCAGTTTATAATTTTTTTTGATAAAATTAATAAAAGTATCTCACCTTTCCCCACAATAACAAGAGGTCTGCTGGCATTCATTAAAGCATCCACAGCTTTCAGTATTTGTTCTGGGGCAGGCCAAACACATGGCGGAGGTGTACAAGGTTGCACTTCATCAATGTCGCTATAAGTAGTTCTAGCCGTCAATAGATTTGCTGGGAAGTCCAAATAGCAAGCACCTAATCAAATATAAATTTTTGGTTATAATATTGTTAAAAATTATGCCAAAACTATTATAATTATTATTTTTATAGCACACCATCAACATTGAGTGTATTTTGCCTATCACCAATCTACAAACATTACATTACTTCTTCTTACAGTACCGATTTGGCTTGGATATTGGTTAACGTCTGAGAAACCTTTCTTCTTCATATCACTGTTCTAAAATATTCAAAAGTGTTCAAATTATCCCTTGCTAAACCTACTTGACTTGATCACTAATACCAGCAAGAGTACATTCTTTACTTTTCCAACTAAAGGAAAGACCGAATTTAAATATTTTTTGAAAATACAGTAAATAGTCGTGCATCACTTAACAATCTATTTTTTTTTTGTAGAGTAAAAAGTAATCAATAGTGCTTTACTTGTGAAAAGTAAAAATAAATCAATTAAAGAATGGCAGTTATTTCAAAATATTCATACAGTAATAATGCATTTTAGTTGTTTAGTATCATTTGACAATAATGTTGTTTACAAGAGATTTAGTTTTTTTGTAAATAAAATAATGGATTAACATCATGTGGCTCATTAACTCTTTTTGAAAATGTTTTCAGACTTTTGGTAAAATGTGAATTAACAAATATTTTACAAATAAAGCCTCTTATATACCCTTTTGCTTCAATTACTATTGCCTCTAGATACTTTGTATAAGCTAGCTCCCACATAATATACAAGATGTGTTCAGAAAGTAACGAGAATTTTAATTTCTTGAACAAAATATTTATTTATTTGTCTACATTGATGTTGTCGCCATCAAAATAGTCCCCATTGGAGATTATGCACTTGTACCAGCGCTTCTTCCAATCCTCGAAACACTTCTCAAATTCAATCTTTGAGATAGCCTTTAGTTCTTTCAGCGATGCGCTTTTAATGTCATCTAAGGATATAAAATGATGGCCCTTTAAGGTTCTCTTTATTCTTGGAAATAGGAAAAAGTCATACGGAGCCATGTCTGGCGAATATGGAGGCTGGGGTATCGATACAGTACTGTTTTTGGCCAAAAATTCACGAACCATGAATTGTTTTTCCACAGATCCGGGCATTTTTTCGGATTGCTTCACGCAAACGGCATTTAACTTGTAGGTAGTACTTTACGATGCATTATGCCATTAATATCGAAGAACACAGTGAGAATAACCTTCACGTTCGACCGCACTTGTCGAGCCTTTTTCGGTCTTGGCGAGCCAGAATACCTCCACTGAGATTACTGAGCCTTAGTTTCGACGTCATATCCGTAAACCAATTTTTCTTTACCTGTTACAATACGTTTCAGTAATTCTGTATCGTCGTTGACTTCATTTAGTGACTCATGAGCAACTTCCATTCGCCGCTGTTATTGTTCAAAATTCAACAATTTTGGAACGAATTTTGCTGCCACGCGTTTCATACACAAAACATTGGAAACAATGTCCATGATCCAATCGATATGCCAATATCATCAGCGATCTCTCTAATTGTGATTCGGCAATTGTTTATAACCATTTCTTTCACTTTTTCCACGTTTTCATCGATTGTTGATGTGCTGGGGCGTCCAGGGCGTTCGTCATCTTCAACGTCTTTACGGACTTCTTGGAAACGCTTATACCACTCGTAAACTCTTGCTTTACTCATAGCAGACTCACCATAGGCCTTTGTTAACATTTCACACACTTTGTTACACTTTATTCCATTTTTTACACAAAATTTGATACAAATTCTTTGATTCATTTCTTTTAACAAACAAAAATCGCTGAGCTCATAAAAACATGTCTAACCTTAGTGGCTATCAAAGACAAAGTCAACAATAAAAACAGCTGAAAGTTTTATCATACTTCAAGGGCATGTATACCAACATAATAAAAAAAATGTTTGACAATCGGACTCTCTAAGCCCGCGAAATTTAAAAATTCTTATTTTTTGAACACACTTCGTATGTGTGTGTGTGTGTGTGTGTGTGTGTGTGTGTGTGTGTGTGTGTGTGTGTGTGTGTGTGTGTGTGTGTGTGTGTGTGTGTGTGTGTGTGTGTGTGTGTGTGTGTGTGTGTGTGTGTGTGTGTGTGTGTGTGTGTGTGTATATATATATATATATATATATATATATACATAATCAATTATTAAAATTTTAATACTTCCAATGCCCTCAATAATTACAAAGTGGAATATATCTAAATTAATTCAAGTAATTATGCAAGGAAATTAAAATAATTTACGTCTTCCTCAATTACCTTCAAAACGTGAAAGCAATAAGCTTTAATATTCTTGGTTATTAATAACTATTTCCAAGAACGTGTGAGTGAAAAATACAATTAAAGGTTACACATACATGACCTTAAGAAATAAATAAATATTCATGGCAAAAACAACATAGTTTTTTTTTTGAAGAACAATGATTTTACAATTACAATTATTATGTTAAAAAAACAACAAAGAAATTGGTTATATAAAATATTGCACAAAAAAAATGTTTTACTTCAATTTATATAATTTTTGAAAATATGGAAAATGTAATCATCCTTTGTAAAGTAAAGGAAATTATCACGGATATAATATGACAAGCCATTTTGGCTATAAAGATTCTTACCTCAAATCACTTGACGAAATTTATAATAAAAGCTGTGCTAAGTAAATTTTACTGTAAAACTATGAATAAGATTTCTTTTACATGGAAGTTTCTTTCATTTTATTACTTTTTTCCTATTTACTGAAAATTTGAAAAATATTTATTGAGTATGGTGAAGCATGTGCTTTTAAAACTCATACTACGTGCTATAGATGCCTAGTTAGTATTGAATTAGTACTGAAAGATGAAATTTAAAATTGAATGTTTTGTTTTTTCGAGTTATAAAGCTGATTCAAGAATGGATCAGATGACTTCTGTATCGTTTGTACTGTTATACCACTCCAGTCACTCATAACGCATCATGCAGATTGTACACTGTACCACTTCTACAGTACAGTTAAATAGTCTTTTTGAAATGCATTTGATACCCAAACATAATAATTACTTTTGCATGGTATTCTACTAAGTTTCGCCCACACTGAAAAAATTCAGGCAGCGTAAAAAAATTTGTTAGTGAATTTTTCAAAACATTTTTGGGACTAACTGCACCTATTGAGGTCCCTCACGGAACCCGAGTCTAACACTTACACAACACTACACTTACGACTAACACTTTACACTCACATTTACATGTAGGAAGGTGATAATAGCCTTAATGTGCTTTTCGCCTTAAAATAAAAAAAAAAAATTTATCACGTTGTATCTTACTTATTTGTAAGAAAGGAGAGTGAAGTGATTACTTCATGTATTAAAATCAAAAGAATAATTAGGCTTAGCAAACAATAACAAAGAGTAATTTGTTATTACTTACTTGAAGTTTGCTGATAATGATTAATTATGGGCAAATAATATACTTTTTAAAAACAGCTCTACTCAGAAATTAAAAACTTTAGAAAAAAAGTAATGCACTATGTTCAATACAATAAAAAGAACAACACTATGTGTAATACAGTAAAAGGAGAACACTAATATAAGATGCTATAAATTAATGTAGGGCTAATTCTATCACTTGCCTCTTGTTATGTTTTTTTATCTACCTGATAAACAAATCAATAGTTTGTAATTTTTTGTTATTGTTATTTTAAGGCAAAAAGTTCATTGATTTTTTTTTTTTATTTTGGTGTTTAACTATTGAAAAGTTCATTGAGGCTATTATCGCCTCCCTAAATGTAAGTGTGAGAATAAAGTGTTAAAGTCGTAAGTGTAGTGTTGCAAGTGTAAGTGTTTGTTAGACTCGGGTACCACAAGAGTCATTTAAATCCTCTCTTTAAGGGCACCGCGAGGGACGTCTAAATCCTCTCAATAAGTGCAGCTAGTCTGCATCCCTGCAGGCAAAGTTTATAATTAAAATATTAAATTATTGTAACTGACATAATGAACTGAACACATACATACAAATCAAGAGTGCTCACTTCGAATAGAAACTGGTTATACTTATCAATTAGCGACCAATTGATATCTATATATATCACAACAATTGATAGTCTATATATATCACACTGCTGCTTAATCACAGAGTAGTGCATGATGGGTAATCTTTTAAACCAATCAGTCTCTAGTAAAGACATGTATGTTTGTTTTCATCGGACCTAGACTAATGTTGAACAGTCGACTCAATAAAAGCTCACCAAACTGATCAAACAAGTACAGTACTGTGTTAGCATGACATTTTAACAGTGACATCATCCATCAACCGATGTCTGCCAGCAACAATAGTAGCTAGTGGTGCATGCATATATCCTTCCAAGTTTCAAACCATATCGGCTCTCATATCTCTAAATATCCTGGCTCATTTGTACATTGATTATATTACACAGTGGTTACAAGTACCAGTAAAAGTTGTGTTACTTATGGACAGACGAACACACGTAAATTCATAAATGTACTTAGGTTTTAGGCCTACTTACAGACCTTAAAAATACTTAACTCTAAAATTTATTTACAGTACTCATACCGGGCCTTCCATAAGTTGCAAGTCGCACAGCTTTCTCTACATGTTGTGGAATGAGGTGGATTTTTGGAGGTCGTGCACTGTATTTACAATATGGCCGGCTCAATTCTACTTGTAGACATTCTTGGAATCCCCCTAAACCTTCATGATCTTCTGGGCAAGATCCTCCAATAACAATAACTGGCCTACAATGAAAAATAATTATTAATAACTATAAAAATATATTGAATCAGATACCTATTCATTTCTAGTATGCCCACATGCGGAGCCAATTATGTTAACACTCTCTCAAAAGAGAGGAGTTCGAATGGTCATCCAATGCTGAGATAAAAGGAGACTGGTTCTGATGCATGTCAGCAATTTGCCTATTTTTGCCACTCTTCCTGAAGTTTTTTTTTGGATTTCATTTTTGCAAGGATCATTTGACATAGTTGCCTTGGGCAAATTTGGATTAAACATGTGAGTCAGTGGCAAAGAAGCAGTCAAAAGATTTCAGAGTAGTTTCCTAATTTTTGATATCCATAGTTTTATGTGTTTCTCAAATTTGTTTCCCTTTGTATAATGGTGTGGCAATCATGGAGGTGCAGAAAAAAGCTCCCGAAAACCTGTAAAACTTGGTCCATGCTTAGGCTTATTATTTTTGGCAAAAGTAAAATATATTATTTATGGACTGAGAAAAACTGTATCAGGGCGTTAACATTTCACAATAAAGTGCAAAGCATTAACAACTGTTTCGAGTGCTGTATCTCAGTTGGTACAGACACTAACACACCAACACTACAACACAAATTTCTTAAATTATACACAGATTTGAGTCTAATTATATTTGTGGTTTTTTTGATGTGTTACATCAGTCCCACATCTTCATTATTCAGACTGGTATATATATACTGAAAATAAAGTACAAAAGTATTTAAAAAAAAACAGGCTTTTAAGTCAATATTAATGACTATCTATTCTTAAACTCTAAAATATACTCTTTATCAGGGCAAAAACAAAAATATTGCAAAAATTTCCTAGTATAGCATTCGCAGAATCAGATGAAGCATGAATCTGAGTATTTAGGTCCCACACTGCCATATCATTACCTTTATCTGAGCTTCACCTTGTTCTGCATTAGCTGTATCAAACTTTACAAGCTCTTACTGAGCCGCCTCAGTGGTCTAGTGGATAGCATACTAGACTTTCACCCCGAGGACCTGGGTTCAATTCCCGGCGAGGGCTTGGCATTTTCATACACTATAAATCATCCCATCATCTGCATTAGCCCAAGTGTGCACAATAGTCGGATGTTAAAAAAAAAACAACAAGCTCTTACTTATTTATCAGGCAAGAGTGGTATATAACCACTGCCTCTAGCCAAAACTGGCTTTTGCTTAGTTTAGAAATATATTCTAGAGTATAACCTATATAACCTATTGCTTCACAATTTTATTTACCTTTACTTTGAAGCTTTTTTCTACACACAAATATTTTATTGCCAATTATATTGTATCAAAAGTCTACAAAAGTTATGTCATTACTGTGTATGTACAAAAGCAGTGGAAAATGTTGGCACTTGAATACATAAAATCAAGGTTTGATGAGAATCTATTTTTAAAAATCCTTTTTTGTTAGTTTGTGTTAATTCCATTTAAGTACAATTTCAAGGCTAAAGAACACATTCGACATTTCTTACACAACTGTTATAACAAACTGTCCAATATTGCTATGACTAACTTTTATTTGAATTCTAACAAACTGTCCAATATTGCTATGAATAGCTCTTATTTGAATTCTAACAAACTATCCAATATTGCTATGAATAGCTCTTATTTGAATTCTAACAAACTGTCCAATATTACTATAAATAGCTCTTATTTGAATTCTGACAAACAGTCCAATATTGTTATGAATAGCTTTTATTTGAATTCTAAAGAACTGTCCAATATTGCTGTTGAATAGCTCTTATTTGAATTTCGACAAACTGGTTATAACTTACCAACAATTGACCATTGCATTGCCCATGCCTCCCATAACATGCAGTAAACCAGGACCACTAACAACCAAACAAACTGCAGGCTTCTGAGTTAAGTAGCCAATAGCTTGAGCAGCATAGCAGGCAGCTTGTTCATTTCGCATACCTATGTAATGCAATCCAGCTTGTTGCATAGCCATGCTCAGTTCTACTACTGGTATGCCAATAATTCCAAAAACATATTCAATACCCTGTAAAATAAAATAATTATTATAAATAAAGTAAGTAAGTAATTAAAGGTCTGTACTAACATATAAAATATATTTATTTTTAGGGAATATGAGTTGTTTATTCTCTGAATTTTGAAGAAATTTTAAAGCAAGAAGCAACAATGAACTGGCCACTACTATATACATATTTCCACACATACCATATTAGTTTAGTAATGTTAAGATTAGCACAACCTAACTAAATTAACGTAGTACCTTTGCAGGAAAAAACAGATTAATATTTTTTACCTCTTCTTGTTTTTCTAGCTTTTAAAAATGTCAATGTTATTAGCAAGCGAAATAATCTGCATAAGTAAATAACGAAAAAGTTTGTCATGGCCACTATATAGTAGGCGTAAACAATTACAAAAAAATGTAACTTTTATCATTTTTCATAAAATTTGATTATAATCAGTATAATATACACTCATTTAAAACTGCACAAAATAGCATTTAATTATTTTTTATTGTTTAAAGTCCCAGGACAAAAATTCATTATTTTAATTACTTTTATTGTTCAAAGTTAGCCTACATGTTCAAAAGATTAATTAGTAATATAGTACTTGCGAAGTTTTGAATATGCCAGACTAGATTTTAAAGCAGAAACTTGAGCTTTTAAATACACTTCAGACTCCAGGATTTAATAGGTATGAGAACTTAACCTAAAAAAGATTTTAGCTGATTAACAAAGTTGTGGCAAATTAATTTTAGATGTAAAAGTTGTATATTAATTCAAAAAACTACACAAAATTATTCTTTGAAACTTACTTGGTGTTTTAATGCTTCTGCTAATACTTGATTGCCATCTACTTCCTCCATGTTCTATAAATTATTTTCGTTCAAATTTGAAACTATATAAAATCAAGTCAATTGATGAGCATCTACATGTAGTTTCAAAACAAAACTGGGAATAGGTTTATTGCCTTGAGAATTGCAAAATCACTCTTGTACTTGAAGAAACACGATTTGATAATAATTATTCTCGTTTTGAAAACAGGCTTACATTATTTATATTAACCTGCATAGGCCTACTACATGTCACAATTATCAACATCATGTTGTCTCCTGTCAGCTGTTATCACTGCCACTTATATTCATCATTGGTTTCAAAAAAATAGTACAATTAATGCATACAGTATGCAAATGCATGCTGTATTTAGTACCTAAATCGACGGTTTGAATAACAAATGAAGGTCCAAAAAAATGTGAAATTTATGTTGTGAAGGTTTCTGGTACCTGCATAGTTGATTAAATACTTGTAACTACGAAAAATTTGTAGAATCGAGAAAAGGGAAAAAACAAACCACGTATATTTTAAGAGGGAAATTTGTTTTTGCAAATCAAGTAACTCCAAGTAGTGGCAGCCTGTCTCAATGCAAATGTCATTCCCATGTGTAGAGAATTTAGTGTTTGGTTTTTGCAAATTAATATCTTAAATTTTGGCGTACTTATGACATGTAAGTAGTACAGTAACTGATATTTCATAGTAAACATTACCATACTTATTTTTTATAATATAAAAATAACCTTTAAAAGAAATCTACGTTACGTGTTTTGTTAAAGTAGTAAACTGTTAGGTTAAGTAATTACAAAATTGGAGTTACTGGATTTTTTTGTGAGTTCACATGGAGTAAAAGTTTTTGATTTTAATTTAATAAACTACTGAGTATTTTTATCTACCAGAAACTTAACAGTTTATAATGTTACAATAATGAAAAGTTTTACTACTTGAATACCTGTGTTATTCTTTTGGAATTACATGGTTTGGTTTTATATTTTTATGGAGTTAGGAGGTTTGCATGGAGTTATGTGGTTTGTTTAAATCAAAATTTCGGAATGTGAAAAAATTTAAAAGTTGTCAGTATTGGTTTTCTTTACTGACCACTAATTCCATTCTGTTTCTTTTCAGCTTCAAAATATCATTAAGAACAAAAAATATTACAACTAACAAAATTTACAAATATTTTGTACAATGAAGAGAAATAGTGAGGCTACTGAACTATCAAAATCAACTGAGAACCCATCAAAAACAATTTAATCTGCGCTACCAACAAAAATGATCGAGTCTACTCTACTGTCAAAAATGATTAAGTCTACTCTACAGTCAAAACCTGCAAAACCAATGCAATAATAGCAGTGGATGTAAAATGAAACATATCAATGAAGAAGTATATGAAAATCATGTAACAAATAACAAAAAATGCTAGAGATGAAAAGAAAATGATAAGATAAAATGAAGATCATGTATATACAATACATTTATAATCTTTGTTATTATGCCCAAAGTCCAATACATCTGCCCTCTACTACAAGAGAAAAAATTCACAACCTTTGTATGTAGATATTAAAACACACTATGGGTTTTCCTACTTATAGAATGAAACAGAGGATTAAAAACTGCTAGCAAGTTTTTAAGCCATTTCATTGAATCTCAGTTATATTTTTGTAATAATTCAAACTAAATTGTGATTTTCAGTGATGGTTGCAATTGCCAGAATAGAAGGGCTATTATGAGCAGTGCACAGGTAGACATATATATTTTCCAGAGCATATGTCTGGAAAAGGGTCACACTCGAATGGAGTGTGACTTAATGCAAGCAACCATAGAGCGGTATATGAAGCACAAAGATGGAGTGTGACTTAATGCAAGCAACCATAGAGCGGTATATGAAGCACAAAGATAAACAAACAGAATATTCATGTGCTGGCTGACTACAGTGATATTTGCAAAAATGAAAGAAAGAACCCCAGACTATACATAATGATATATTTAAAGCACTCATTCTTTTTAAATTACTCAAAACCAATAATGTATAAATCTATATGCCCAGTTATTATATTATATGTAGGTCATTGTCCCTGGTCTGGGTTTTATTCGTATTATTACTAGACCTGATTAATATTCTTATGTTTCAATTTGCTAAAAATTAGTGCTTTGTAAGTAGGGCCAACTACTGGCTGATTCATCTTCCTACTTTTTATAGCCTATTGTATCTTTTCTAACATTTCATCAGACTTGTATTAATTATAAAACCATATAGACCTATTAACAGCAATAAACAAATGAAAATACCATGAAAAAGTTTTATATACCGTATTATTATATGAATAGATTTATATTTTTTGACAAATTGTCTCTAGAATGAATTGTTTTGATATCAATAAATTTGTTTGAATTTTGCTAGGCAAATTACTTTTTGTGTTATACACTGATCTGTTTAGGATCAGATATTTAGTTTGCTGTGATTAGCTGGTCTAGAGACTAAACTGTGTTTATGCATAACTAGGAAGGTTTAAACATATTGGCAAGGACTCGCCCTGGCTGGAACATTACACGGCTTGGACTATAGAATGGCTGGGACTTGCATTTTGGCTGGGCAGCCATGGTCTAGATTATTAATAAAATCATTATAGAATTATCTAGATTAAATTATTATAATTTTAGTTCTTCAATAAACGCCAATGTTTGTTGTTTGATATTTTTTCTTGAAGTATTGATCTAAGTTAAAAAAATTAACTTTTACAGAGCACTGGGCAAGTGTTTGTTCACTACAAGGTCCCAAACTTAACTGCTTAGCGGTTTTTCTGGATGCATGCTTTCGAAATAATACTGTCAAAAAAATCTGCTGTGGTTGTGTTGCGCTATCTAGCCATGTTAGAATTTTACATTTTTAATAAAGATAATTATTTCAAATATTCCTATGTAAATTATTTAATTAAAAAAAATATGGAATAACTTCTTTGTTAATATTTAAATCTAATTTCTTAAAACTAATGATTTTTAATGTTTTCACATTTGGGTGAAGTGCCTACCTTGTGATTGGCCATCTATTTATCAAATTAGAATTTATCTAGGCAAAAATGGCAGATAATCCAGCTATGGCTTTAATCATCCTTGTCTGTATTGATAATTCTGGCCTCATTCCTGTTTACTGGAAATGTTAAATTTTTTTAAATTATTTCCGAAAACCGAAGTGTACAACACACTATTTGCTGAGAACCCAGTACCTGCTGTTTTTGCAGATTTAAACAGGTTAAAATGTTATGTTAAAATAATGCTGACCATATATTGTCTCCAACTATTTTGGGCCTGACCAGACCTGGCAAATGCATTTTTGTTGTTCGACAAGTTCTAGTTTTTTTTCTAATTGTAATTAGCAAAAATACTGAATTTATTCATTTCCTATATTATGCATAGACTTTCTTTTGATATTGTTCAATATTTGTATATTTTATTTAGGCATAAGCCGTTTGGCATCATATTTTTTTACATAATAATAATACCCACATTTTGGTATGCCAGCAATGAAACCATTAACTGGGATTTCAATATGAGAACTAAAAACGTTCAAGGATTATGATTCCTTAAGTATGTTGAAGTGCTTCATCTGTTTAACAATACAGATTAATATTAATAGGTTACGGGTTGTAATAGGTCCTGGCACTGTGATCAATAGGTCTCCTATACAACTGAGCTTTTTAAGTACTAATTCAGTAGACTAGTTCTAATGAGTAGAGTAGTCCACTGACTAGCTCATTCAGAAGGAGGTCCTGTAAGGCTAACACCCTTTGCTTCTAGCTGGTAATAGCCTTACAATCATAGATTTCATGACCTGCAGTTCCCTTTGGAACTGCATAGTCTATGTGGTATACATAGTCTATGGTGGTATACACTGTTAAGACATACCCTCAAACCATTGTGCCCCATAACAAGTTCCATGGTTCCTCTCTATACAGGGTCCCTACTGTCCCATTAGAGAAACCTCTTTAATATATGCAAAAGAGGTTTATCTTGGCTGACAGACTTGTTTTGGAGTAAAGTTCCCTGTCAGCACTGTCACTGAAGCTCTGTAAGTTTCTCACCTTAGGTTTAATCTCTGGAAGATCTTGTGCTTCCAGGTTCTATTTGAAGCCACTTCGCTATCGCCTCCTCTCTTCTCAGTTTGCGCTCTTGATGTGTCCCTTACTGATTGAAGATGTTTGGTCCACCTAGTATCCCAACAGTGTGTCGCAATGTAATGCTTTTTTGTTCTATCGGGTTAGGTACAGCCCCAATTTCCTTCACCTAATTGCTATTTTAATTCCTCAGACTCTCTTTTGCCAGTTCACCAGGGTGTTCATGGTTTTGTTTCCATCCATCAAAATCCCACATTAGCTAGGGAAATATAAAGTCAATCCATACAGAGTAGAATGCTTATGATTAGTGGCTCCACATGCGTAAGACTAGAATAAAACTGGAGGTTGTCAGTCAGGTATCCAAAACCTTTAGCGAAGCTGCCTTTGATTTACATTGTTCTACCTTGGTTTGAGCTTAATACAAACAGTGCGGTAAAATGAACTTAACTGCTGCTGCTGTTGCGCAATGATATCCACTAATATTGTATTATAATTAGTAGAGAATAAATTGCTAAATATAGTTATATAAGAAAATAGTCATATATTATTATTATTTGCGTATAGACCCTGTTGGATCACGCAAAGCACTCCGACTCATGTCTTGTTCCTTCTAATGCTCCACACCTCCCTTATCCTGTCCCCATGGATCCTCTTCCGCTCCTCCGTCCATTTTACCCTGCTCTCTTTGGGATTTCATTCTCTGGGACCTTCCAACCGAGCATCTTTCTCCTGTATGTGTTCCTGTCTTCAGCGTCTGTTGAGTCTATTTCTGCGTCATGTAGGTCTATTCTGATTTGTGCGAGCCATGATGTTGTTGATTTGACACCTTGTATATACTTAAGGATTCTGTTGGCAAGTCTCATTGTTGGGAGTCTACTGATGTGTCCATAGAACCGAAGCCGCCTCCTTCTGATATCTGCTTCCAGGTTCGATATCTTCTCTGTGGTCTTCCGAGAGTGCAATCTGTATCCATCTTCTGTTAATCTCGGGCCAAGGATCTTCCTCAAGATTTTGCGTTCTGTAGAACGAGATCTGTAGACCGACCCTCTCTGCACATTCCTTTAGGACTTCTATCTGTTTAATCGCTGTTGTTTCATTATCTGTGAGTATGGCTAGGTCATCTGCAAAAGCTAGGCACGCGATTTGTGTGTTGTCCTTAGGTCTTCCAAGTCGCACTGGTTTCCAGTGCCCTTCAATTTTTAATTCTTTCTCCCATTCCCTGATAACTTTGTCCAACACCAGATTGAAAAGGAGAGGCGAGAGTCCATCTCCTTGGCGAACTCCAGTTGTGATCAGGAAGGGTTTGGAAATTTCCCCCATAAATTTCACCTTAGCAATTGTGCCTGTCAGTGTTTGTTTGATCAGTCGCAGTGTTTTAGGATCAGTCCATGTTTTTCCAGGATATTAAATAAAGATTTTCGATCAATGGAATTGTACGCTTTTTTGAAATCTACGAACGTACAGATCACTGGGGCATTCCTTTTAGCTTTTACTTGCAATATTGTTTTCAGGTTGAAAATTTGTTCTGTGCACGAGCGACCTGGATGGAAGCCTGCCTGGTACTCACCAATTGTATTCTATCTGTTTTTGTTTTCTTTGAAGAAGACATGTTGAGAGTATTTTGTAAGTAACTTGTAGTAAAGAAATTCCTCTGTAGTTGTTCACGTCTGTTCTGTCTCCTTTCTTGTGTAGGGGGTGAATAAGAGCACACTTCCAGTCATCCGGTAATTTTTCTGTTCGCCAGATATCCGTGATGATATTTGTTAATTCCTGTAATGAGTTCGGTCCGAGATTCTTCAGAAGTTCTGCAATGATTCCATCTTCTCCGGATGCCCTGTTGTTTTTCAGTCTATGTATGTGATCCTCAATCTCTTCTTGTGTTGGTGGTAACGATTCAGGGTAAGTGTCAGCACAGTTTTCTTTAGGGAACCATCTGCTGAGTTCGGGGCAATTAAGGAGGTCAGAAAAATATTTTGCTAACTCCTGACAGTTTTCGTAATTAGTTAATGTCAATGTGCCGCATTGTTTTCTAAAGCACAGATTTTGTGGTGTGTACCCACAAATTTTTTCTGCAAAGGTCCTATAAAAATCTCGTACGTTGCAATTGCGGGAGTTCTTCCTCTATGGAGTCCAGTTGTTCCTTCATATACCTCCTCTTAATCTTCCTAATACTTTTAGTGACCTCTTTTCTAATTTCATTAAAACGTTGTTGACTTTCTGGGGACTTTTTACTGTTGTAACTTTGGAAGGCCCGTTTGCGTCTTTCCGTTTGAGAATCATGTCAACATCACTCAGAAAATCACCACGAAAACAGAAGACTTCCTATACAGATTACCTATACAGCAGATTACCAAAAAAGATTACCTATACAGCAGATGGGCGAATTCCAAATAGACCATGTGGCGATCTCATACCCAGTACAAAAAGAGATACATGACATCCAAGTCCGTAGGGGTGCAAACATTGATTTAGATCATTATCTAACACGAACGAAAATCAAGTTCACTCCAGGAAAATTTCATCGAAAGAAGAAATGTATACAGAAATTTGATACAAAAGGTATCAAAGACTCAAACATAAGGGAGGAGTGGGAAAAGGAACAGGCGGACACATGGGAGAAATTTTGCACAAAAATTACACAAAAAGCACAGGAATTAATCCCATTGAAAAAGAACACGAAACACCCATGGGGGGACTTGGAATGTGAAAGTCATATATATATATATATATATATATATATATATATATATATATATATATATATATATATATATGTATATATAAACATTTTGACTCAAAATTCTAAGACCTAAATTATTGTAGGAGAAATAATAAGATTGTTAGTTGTACTAGAACACAATTTTATTTTGTTAGTGGTTCATTAGTTTTAAAATAATCTAACACGTAGAAAACCAACTTATAACACTGATTTTATCACTAATGGTATTTATAATGATTCAGAAAAACAAATTGTACACATATATAATTCTTATCCAGTACAATATAATAGTCAAACTCATAAAAAACAAACATGATGAACATTTTTATGTATCATCAGGTAGGGTATCATAATTACATAGGGTATCATAATTTTTGTTGTTGTAAATTTGTAAGAAGGTCTCACTGACAATGTCAGTTTAAGTGCTCACGGTGAAACATAATTTATTTGGTATATAGATGTGACTGTAAATGATGCAATTTGTTTGTACTTTAAGTGATAATCAAATTTTAGCAATACGATCTGTTCTATAAAACACTATTTTAAAGATTAAGATTAAAATCTGGGAATTAAAACTTAATACATATAAATACTATTAATATGTCAGTAATCACAGATAAGTTTCAATTGAATACACATACTACAAACTAAATTAAAATTACAATCTTCAATCCTCCTATACAATATTTAGAGGAACAAACTGGAATTATAGTTAATCCACGCTAACTTTTCACTTGGGATTGTTGAGCTTTTAGCAAAATTTAATATTAGCAATGTCGAACTGCCTGGCTATCAGACAAATATGACAAACTATATGGGAATTATCACTGGAAGAAACAGCTAAGAAGATGACAGCAGGAATAGAATAAATATATTCCCTAAAACAGAAATAATAAAATTCATTTTTCTAAACTATTAGTAGTCTGATCAATATGAATTTTTAATAAAATTTGTTTACATTATTGAAATATAATTTCAATGTGATATCACAAAAAGATGCTTATTATGAAATTTTTTTTCTAATTAATTAATTTAATTTTCATGAAGATTTAAAAAAAAAGTTGTTTGCAGAAAATGCCTTTAGTTCTTGAGTTATTGCCGCAAGTGATAGGTATTGTCGCGGTGACAACATACGTCTTTAGAAAACACAAGTGTAGTGTTGTCAGATGGTGACAATCCCAAACGAAAAGTTAAGACAGACCAACTATAGTCTAGTTTATAGCCTATTCTGAGATCATTTCATTTACATTATCTATGATTTCAGTAATAGGGTTATTCTATGTTTCAGAAACAGTATTAATAACATTAATTTAAGGTACAGAAATAACAAACTATAACTACATATAAGTATTACAAAATTTAAACTTGTTTATACTAAAGTCCTTAGATTTACAAAAAAATTAGGGATCCTTTCATTTTCATGAAATAAATGATGCAAAAATATTATTATACATACACTTTCTCATATTGTGACTCAAATGCATGCTTAACACACAAACAAAAAAACATATGGCTTTCAATTTCCCTGAAAAATTAAGTTAAAGCTATCCAATTTGGGGAAACATTTTTAAATTCACTTTCAGCAAACTTTGCTTATATACGAAATTATATGAATAAAGAAAATAAACTAAGAAACTCAATGGCAGTTAGACTAATGTAAATTGTAATACAAGTTTTAAAAGTAAATTTTCTTGTACAAACACCTTTGTGCAGATGATTTGAACTTTTGAATTACATACAATATTTCTTAAATTTACAATAAAATGATGAGTAATAATGTTCCTTTTATGATACATTGATTGACTGAACAGACTTAACCCTTTGCACTCAGGTATGCTTTTCAACATATATTCTCTGGGATCAGGTAGCCAATGGTGTTGGCTGCAGCTATTTCCTTGACAGGCCTGAACTTTCGCTCAAATTACGGTCCTCTCAGATCGGATGGCCAGTAGTACTCGCCAAGTTAAAATCCCTTGAATGTGTGGATGGCTTCAAAATGCTATGTTTTTGTATCAATTTAGTTTTCTGAATTTATTTGAACTGTGCCTAACCTATGAGGAAACTAAGTGATTCACGCCTTATCTCCATTCTGTGTACTGTCAAGACAAATTTGACCATACTGTGTCAGCTGCATTTGACTTGCTAATGTCAACTTAGTCACATGTAGTGTTTTCTAAGTGTTAAATATTACAAACAAAAAAGTATTCAGTATTTTTGTTTGCCAGCTCAGCGAGGACAGAAACCTTATGTAGAGCAAAAGGGATACATAATATATGTAAAAATAAAAAAAAGATCTGGGTTTTATGAACTACATTAATTTAGCTATAAAATTATTATAATAAGATTAAGATTATTTACTAGAGGAAGTATCCCCAGGCACTGCGATCGACTGACCAATTGTGCAACTTACCTCTTAAAATACCTAGTTCAGCAGATTGGTGCCCCTAATAAGTTCCAACAACCCACTGACTAGCTCACTCTGCTGAAGATCCCTAGGAGGAAACCAAAAACCCCTAGCCTCCTACTAGCAAGAGCCTCACAATCATAAATTATGTGACCTGCAGTTTCCTCCTCCTTCCTGCACAATCTACACACGGTTTTTCCGTGGTATACACCTATTCTGTTCATGTGCACCCTCAGACCATGGTGCCCTGTTATGAGTGTTACGAGCTCCATGATCCTCCTGAGTTGTGCTCTGCCCAGGACATCTGCTACCCCTTTGATTCCTCCAGAAGGAACTTTGCTTAAGAGACGTTTACTATGGGAATGCACATGATGGTTATCCCATCTTACCTGGTGTTGACATGTAATCCACCCATTAATAGCAGACCTGGCCAACGATAGAGAAACCCCTAAAGCCGGCTCAGGTCCAATAAACTCAGATGCAGATCTAAGTCCAGCCAGTCGGTCTGCTTTCTCATTACCCTCAACTCCCCTATGCTCCGGAACCCAGTGAAGAGTTACCCAGTTATCCCGGGACAGAACGTCAAGGTTCTTCCAACACTCCCAGACCAGCTTGGACTGTATTATAGAACCCTCAAGTGCTTTTATTGCTGCCTGACTATCGGTAGGAATATGAATACATGCCTTCTTGAAGCCCCGATCCAAGTTCTCCCGAACACAGTCATTAATGGCCATCACTTCAGCCTGAAATACTGTTGTATGCTGTCCCAGGTTAATTACTTTCTTTAACCCTGGTCTCAGACCGTACACCCCAGCACCAGTGCCTGACTTTGTCTTGGAGCCATCTGTATATCATACTATGTCTCCAGGTTTTTCCAAATTATTGTAATAATATTATAACAATATTTTTACAGCTAAACCAAAACACTTTGGTCCATCGTGTAAAAATGTATATACACGATATTTTTTATGTAAATTAAGAAAAGTGTTTTTTTCTAAAAAATATTAATTTAATAGTTTTAAATTAAATACCCTATGCCAACATTTCGGATTTAAAAAAAATTCTCAGCTGTTGGTGCAGCACAATAGCTATAATGCTAGTCAAGCTGGCCAATCCAACTTCTAAGGACAGCCTTAAATATTCCTAGCTGAGTAGGCTGTGGTCAACAGTACTGGCCATCCAAGTGCAAATGGTTGAGTCTTGCCATGGTGCCCCATGGTTTTTGTTAGAAGTCTGTGTGCACGCACTCGTGCACGTGCACTCACACACATACACACACACACACACATTTATTACAGTCTTGGAAAATATTAAAAAAAGAAAAAGTAAAATTTAAAACAGATTAGAACAATAACAGTGATACAAATTCAATTAAATTTCACAAAAGTAGTGTCAAGCAATGTAAAAAAGTAAAAATGAAAAATAAATAATACTAATACATAACGTAGGTTATCCCACAGCTAATATATATATATATATATATATATATATATATATATATATATATATATATATATATATATATGTATGTATGTAATACTGTATACAAAAATGAAAATACATTAGGAAACAGTTCTAAATTAACAAGTAGATTTAATAATAAAAATACAGATTTTAAATAAAAATGATTTAAATCTGCATACTTTTACTGCAAAAGCAGTGCTTGGTAACCCTACCTTTCTTCTTAATTGCATACTTCCAATTTAACTTGTGGCACAGGAGTTAGCTTACTGCAATGAGATTTAATGTGACTAATCAGATGACCTTGTCTCATGTATGATTTCTGGCACCTTGTGCAGGAGAAAGGTTTTATTATATTGTGTTCCTTAATATGACTTGTAAGCTGAGATTTGAATATAAATGGTTTCCGACAAATGTGACATGTGAATGGCCGATATCCAGAATGTTCACGAATTTTGTGTCTAGTCAATCGAATTTTTGTGTTAAAACTTTCCTGACAGATATTGCACTTATAAATGTTAAGCAATCTGTTAGTGTGAATCTTATGATGGACGTCAAGCGTCTGCTTGGACTTAAACCGTTTCGGACAGAGATGACAGAGGAAAGGTCTGTCACCAGAATGGCTTTGAAAATGTTTGATAAGGTTATATTTCCGTGCAAATTTTTTATGACAAAGGTCACAGTGAAAAGCGAGTTCACCGGTATGCATCAGAGTATGATTGGATAGACAAGATTTGCGAGTATAGCTTTTGTTACAAACAGGACAGGTGAAAGGTCGTTCTCCAGAATGTAACCTGGCATGTTCCCTTAACTGTACGCGCAACAAGAAAGACTTGTGGCAAATCTGAAAAAAATGTGAACATAAATTACAACTAGATGTATGATACTAATTCTTTAACTTTGATAAAATTATTGCTTAATAATTACTTAAATAACACTTGTATTAACATGAATTCAAAAAGTGTTTTGAGTTTAGATGTTACACTTAAAAATTTTGAATTATACTTTTGTTGAAGTAAAACATTATGAACAAGGGATGAGGGACTCAAACACTCTTCTGCAATTCATTTTAGTTTATGACAAGAAATTTTCTAAAATCCAGTTTTGATGATTTATTGCTAATAAAAGCCTTGATATTAATTAGCAGAAAACCTATATAATTTGAGTCTATTCTAATGAACTTTATCAGTTGCACTATAATTAACAAAAGCTGTTTTTTATAGATCTTTTTTTTACAATTTTTTTTGTACTAAGTGGAAAGTCAGTATAGTAGATCCATTAAGTATGATTACATCTTTTATAGCTATTTCACACTATAAGCACGTTACCAGTGTAATAGCACAAACATTTCGATTCATATATCCTGTGAGGTATCAAGTTAAAGTAGGCATAGATTTCGTTAAGAACAGCTAAATGGCCATCAGGGTGTGAAAATTACACCCTAAACCATTGGCCATGTAACTGAAGTTATGTTAGGAGGGAGAAAGGCTAGCTTCATATTAGACAAATTAATTTTTGAATGGCAGGTAGCATTATCTAAAAACATTATGACCTTACGATTTTGAAATTTCATTCGTCCATTAAAAGAATGAAACCACTTTTCCATTATAGAGTTAGTCATCCAAGCCTTTTTATTAAATCGCCAAAGTACTGGGAGAAATTTGCGGTCCATGTATCTAAAAGCCCTGGACAAGCTGATTTTCCTATCACTATTGCTTTCTCAATTTCATAGTGATGTTCACGTAAATAATCATTATAAGTCTTTCCTTAGACATCTTACCACCCAAACATTTCTCTCCACATACAGTCAATATCATTGAAGGTAACACCTAAAATACAGGCCCGTTTCATCACCATTGTAAACATTTTTAGGTTCATATCCCGCAATGAAGTCTTAAATTTTTGTTTTCCAATCTGTTACAGTCTGAATTGAAAACAATGTTATAATGATGTTTAAAACTCTCGAGCCAACCATTAGAAGCCTTGAAATTGGCTCTACTTAACTTTTTTGCTGTCTCTAAAGTTTCAGTTTATATCAATGGTCCTGAAATTGGCACTCCTTTAGCATTAGCATTGACAGACTACTCAAACATAACACTATTTATTTAATTCATTTTCAGTACATGGCGATACATTTCACATGTCCGGTTGTTACTTTTAACATTAACGGTTGTTACATTTTACTTGAAGTCTATTTTTCAAAATGTCAAATTTGAGTTCTCCCCACTTTAAATAACACAGTTAGTTCTTTAACTGAACGTTTTTTTTCATGTTCTTCAATAACTTTTTATTTTTTCTTCCAGCTTAAGTGTTTTATGTTTAGAAGTCATTACAAATTACTGTACTGCATAATTTACTGTATCACAAAAATACGTAAAAAACTGTAATTTAGAAAAATAAACAAATTACAATTACATACTGAATGTCCTAAAACCAGCTGTACTTTTTTAACAATAAATGTAGTTCACACATTCCAAGAATACCAATTGTTGCATGTCGTGCAGTAGGCACAAAACTGAGAATAATGCACAGTATAGTGTGGTACAGTACAGTAAAATTCTTTTATGTAATTGTCAGAACAAACGGGACTAAAGAGTGGCAGAAAGTAATGTAAAGGTGCATGGGGTCAGGGGTTATGATTCCTAGAAACTGACCCATCAGTGCTTGTCACTCTGCTAAATAAGTAATGCCATGTTTAGTACAGTAAGAAAACCAAATTTGTATTTTTAGAATTTCCAGTATGGCAATACAGTAGTACTGCAAACTTTCCGTTTTTCAGTTTCTTTTATTAAAATGGAGCCCAAAAAATTTCTGTTTCCGCGTTACAGTTTTAAGGTATTAAATTACATTGGTGTACGCAATTTATTTTCCATTTATCCAGGTTTCCATTTTATAAAGAGTCCATTTTAAGCAGGTTTTACTGTATAACATACCCAGTACAGCTAGCAAAAATATTTAGAACATTTACAGTTAAATACAATGTGCACATTATTTGAGTGAAAATTTCTAATGTGAGGAAAGAAACAGACGTTCTTGCTTGGATTGTTATAAATCGTATCACTAATTATGTATTTACTAACTAATATTTTATTGATCTTAAAATAAATAACTTAATTAAACAAATATAAATTAAAGATCTACCCTCATTAGTTCACACTTCAGCGTACCCTCTTGCAGCAGTAACGTCTTTTAAATTAAAAATAACACAGCCATATTTCACTAAATATTGGTTTTAAAACTCAATTATTTTCAAATTTATCATATTTTGTTGTTGTTGCATAATATTCAATCCGCTCGGTTACTTCATTAAACAATTATCAACATTATAATTAATTGTCCTTATTTAGGTGATAAGATTGTATATCAAATCTGGCGGAACGATTTGTCTACAGTTCAACCATAAAATCTAGGCTACTGACATTCAGTTAAGCACTTATTTATTATTAATTCCTAGAAAAATTAATATTGTATTTAACGAATCTTTTACTATCACAGCACGTAGATTGGATTTACAGAAACACTTCAGAAGAGCAAATTTAAATATTGAGGGGCTTAAAAATTTCACATTCACCAAAAAAATGAAATAGCATACATTTAGCATTGTTTTAAAGACGCTTGTAAGGAAATATTTGATACAATATATCTTCGAATAAATATTAGACAAATTGATAGAGCAAAAACAATTTTAATATAAACATTTTTTATTGCAGAACTTGTAAATGAGATTATTAAATTAGTTTTCAACTTTTTTATGGCAAATTGCTACAAATGTACCCATATTACCATATGTTGACATAACTTTGATTAAATTCCATATATTTCATCATGTTAACGGTTTTGCATCAAGATTTTTTTTCAATCGTACACAAACTTCATAGTGGTGAGATAATAATATTTTTTTTTTTTAGAGTATACGAGGTGTGTTCAGAAAGTAACGAGAATTTTTTAATTTTGCGATCTTGGAGAGTCCGATTGTACTCCAAACTCTTTTTTTATTATGTTGGTATACATGCCCTTGAAGTATGATCAAACTTTTAGCTGTTTTCATTGTTGACTTGGTCGGTGACAGCCACTAAGGTTAGACGTGTTTTTATGAGCTCGGCGATTTTCATTTATTAAAAGAAATGGATCAAAGAATTTGTATAAAATTTTGTGTAAAAAATAGAATAAAGTGTAACAAAGTGTTTGAAATATTAACAAATACCTATGGTGAGTTTGCTATGAGTAAAGCAAGAGTTTATGAGTGGTATAAGTGTTTCCAAAAAGGCTGTGAAGACGAAGATAATGAACGCCCCAGCACATCAACAACCGATGATAACAAGGAAAAAGTGAAAGAAATGGTTATGAACAATCGCTGAATCACAATTAGAGAGGTTGCTGTTGATATTGGCATATCGATTGGATCATGTCATGACATTGTTTCTAATGTTTTGTGGTATAAAACACGTGGCAGCAAAATTTGTTCCAAAATTGTTGAATTTTGAACAAAAACAGCGTCGAATGGAAGTTGCTCAGGAGTCACTAAATGAAGTCAATGACGATGCAGAATTACTGAAACGTATTATAACAGGTGACGAAACATGGGTTTATGGATATGACGTCGAAACTAAGGCTCAATCATCCCAGTGGAAGAATTTTGGCTCGCCAAGACCGAAAAAGGCTCGACAAGTGTGGTCGAACGTGAAGTTTATGCTCATTGTGTTCTTCTATTACAATATTAATGGCATAGTGCATCATGAATTCCTGCCACCAGGTGAAACGGTCAATAAGGAGTACTACCTGCAAGTTCAACGCCATTTGCGTGAAGCAATTCGGAAAAAATGCCCGGATCTGTGGAAAAACAATTCATGGCTTTTGCATCACGATAATTCACCAGCTCACACTTCATTGCTTGTTCATGAAGACATGGCTTCATGTGACTTTTTCCTATTTCCAAAAATAAAGAGAAACTTAAAGGGCCGTCGTTTTACAGCCGCAGATGACATTAAAAGTACATCGCTGAAAGAACTAAAGGCTATCTCAAAGATCGAGTTTGAGAAGTGTTTCGAAGATTGGAAGAAGCACTGGCATAAGTGCATAATCTCCAATGGGGACTATTTTGAAGGCGACAACATCAGTGTAGAAGAATAAATAAATATTTTGTTCAAAAAATTAAAATTCTCGTTACTTTCTGAACACACCTCGTATTACTTTTATTGTCAAAACATATTACTGTTTCATTGTAACATTATTATATTATTAGTAATTATTAGCAATATTATTATTATTATTAGTGTTTGTTTGAAAACTGTTAACTGCAGTAGAATTGTTTAACTGTTCCTTTTGAGTTTTTAGAAATGGTTTCCTGTTTTTGCTTATGGAAAAGTTTGGGCTCCTGTAAAAAATCTCTGATTCAGTGGTGAAGACTTTGGGGGCAAACTTTGATGTTTGAGTATTTACTGGTTTCGATTACCACTATCTTCACAGGTTGCGGGAAAACAGTTTCATTCCTTGCATCCCCATAATCCTATCAGATAACACAATTCTAATTAAAATGTCTGCAGTTTCTAGCAAGGGTCTCCTTTAAGAAAGCTTAGGGACAGATACTCAAGGTGGTTGAACAGTTGGAGTGGATCTGAGTTACGATTTCTTCTCACACTGCACTCTGTACATTGTCTGTTCCAAGTCGAGTTTTTTCATAACTTAATTATACTGCAAGATGAAGGCAGTTAATATCATTTATAAAATAGTCCTGTAAATGGTTATTAAAAGTTCTTCACTTTTCAATGAGGTGTTCTGTGTTATCAGGTAAAGTAATATTTATGAATTACAAAAGTTCATCTTTTAAACAAACTTAAGAACCCCTTATTTTAATTTTTATGAAATTTTAAAACTTAGGAATAAAATAGCAATTTTGTATTTTAGCAAAAAGTCTTAAATTTTTGTATGTACCGTAGAAATTAAAATTTTATTAAGGATGGATTGTGAAGTTATAAGCCTTAAAAATAACAATGTTTACTACTGTAGCAAAGCACAAGCACCATGCTTTTATATATATACTGGGTGGGGCAGTCAAACCGCACGATTCTAAGTATTAAAAAAACACACAGAAACAGTTTTTTAGTCATATATTGCAACAAATCTTAAGAACATAAACGGAAATTTTAATTCAAACAGAAAAAAATGTTTATTTTTCGAATATAACTCCAGTAAGGTGGTGACCACCATTTTGAACACAATGTCTAAGTCTCATACTGAAATTCTCACTGACACGTCTTAGCATCGCCGGTGTTATCACATGAACTTCTTGTTCAATCCGAACTTTCAAATCCTGTACCGTTGTTGGACAAGTCTCAAAAACCTTCGACTTGAGATGTCCCCATAGAAAGTAATCGAAAAAGCTCAGATCGGGCGATCGTGGGGGCCATTGAATATCTCCATTCCTACTTATCAAGCGGTTCGGAAAAATGTTTCTCAGAAGGTCCAGTGACGCTCTGGCTGTACGACTGGTTGCTCCATCTTGTTGGAAATAAGTGTTTTCATTCACAGGAAATCATCGAAGTTTTGGAATGAGAAAGTTTTCCAGCATTTGAATATAGCGAGCAGATGTTATTGTTAGAGCACAGCTATCTATCATCATCCTCGAAAAAATATGGGCCAATCATTCCATTCGAAGAGATTGCACACCAGACAGTCACTTTGGCTGAATGGAGAGGCCGTTCGTGAAGTTATTGAGGATTGACAGCAGCCCAATAGCGAAAATTTTGTCTATTAACATATCCGCTGAGGTGAAAATGAGCCACATCTCTCATCCATAGGTTATGGGCGACCAGTAGGTTGTCTTCAAACGGGTTTAACATGTGCTCACAAAAGCCAACACGGATAGGATAATCTCTAGGATTCAAAGCCTGCACTACTTGAATTTTATATGGGTGTAAATGTAACTGATCATGTAAAATTCGTCTTACGGTTCGAGTTAAAAGCCCAAGAGCAACGTTGTGGCGCCTGGCAGATCTTCGAGGGCTTCGTATGACCGATAATCGTATTGACACTATTGACAAAAAAAACATAGGCGAAATTACGAAACTGCTGATGTACTGCCTGTTGCAATAAGCAACACGATATGTAGAACAGCAGTTGAAACAAAAGCATGGAGAAGAGGTAGGGCGTGAACAGTCGATTCCGGCGGGGCCGGAAAGTCGGTTTACTCCGGGTGACTTTTCTGTGAAGACTGTGTGGCTTTTCTGTTCCTACTGGGCGGTGCCGAGAAGTGGCAAATCGGCTCTAAAAGTAAGTAGACGATTATTAGCGTACACTTCTTCCCCCTTTTATTATTTTGGTTTGAAGGGATTAATATATATTTTGGGGAACGTTTTATTTTACATAAGACAGTAGTGTTCATTCTTGGGGTTGCCACCAACAATAGTTGTAAGGTAAATGTAGGGTAGAACATATCAAATAATTAAAGGTAATTTTTATAATGAACCACCGATAGAAAATTATTCGAAAGAACCCCGTACTCCTAACAAATGGTGCATAGGCTATACTCCTAACAAATGGTGCATCGGTGGTTCAGTGGTAGAATGCTCGCCTGCCACGCGGGTAGCCCGGGTTCGTTTCCCGGCCGATGCACCATTTGTTAGGAGTAAGGGGTTCTTTCGAATAATATTCTATCGGCGGTTCATTATAAAAATGACCTTTAATTATTTGATATGTGTTACCTTACAACTATTGTTGGTGGCAACCCCAAGAATGAACACTACTGTCTTATGTAAAATAAAACGTTCCCCAAAATATATATTAATCCCTTCATACCAAAATAATAAAAGGGGGAAGAAGTGTACGCTAATAATAGTCTACTTACTTTTAGCGCCGATTTGCCACTTCTCGGCACCGCCCAGTTGGAACAGAAATGCCACAATGCCACACAGTCTTCACAGGAAAGTCACCAGGTAAACTGATTTTCCGGCCCCGCCGGAATCGACTGTCCACGCCCTACCTCTTCCCCATGCTTTTGTTTCAACTGCTGTTCTACATACCGTGTTGCTTATTGCAACAGGCAGTACATCAGCAGTTTTGTAATTTCGCCTATGTTTTTTTTTTCAATAGTATTCATTCTTTGGCTGTGACCTCATTATCATATTCAAAACCAGCAACCAAAAACTAATATTTTTTTCTAAATCCTAACAATATATAATTTTTTTTTTTTTTTTTTTTTTTTTTTTTTTTTTTTTTTTTTTTTTGTGTTTAACGTCTGACTATTGTGCACACTTGGGCTAATGCAGACGATGGGATGATTTCTAGCATATGAAAATGCCAAGCCCTCGTCGGGAATCGAACCCGGGTTTACTAATATGGTAATATGAGATTATTTGTGTTACTGATGATAGGAACATTATATATACACACACACACACATATATATATATATATATATATATATATATATATATATATATATATATTGAAATAATGTAACATAAAAAAACAAAAAAAACTTGTTGAAATCATGGAAAGTCAGAAATATATACAAAATGTGCTATTTTTTCAGTAGGAACATGCGTAACTTACAATACCTCTTACATGGACACAATATTTCACCTATATACATGCTATTCCTATGTTGAAAATATGTAGTTGTATAAAAATTCATAAAATATTTTTTATATTGGAGCCAAAGGATCATTAGGCCTTTTTTTTTTGAAATACTTGCTGGAAATACATATTCACCGTTACCATTTGTAGCAAAACAAAGAATGAACACTTTCATTTCTGAATTTGAAAATTGCCATGTACATTTTTCAGTTCAAAAAACATTGAATTTTTATTTTGTCATTATCTCTAATATCAGAACGATTTTTTATTGATTCATAAATTCTGATTACTCCTAAATATTTTTACATTGGTAAAATATATGATTTTAGCAATTATGTCTTTGTTACAATTAGCAAATTCTAAACCATTACTTCCCAGTTTTGTCCATAGATGCAAATGAAAAAAATTACCAATTATATTGTGTTGACAAGAACAACACTGATTTGTTGTTGATTTTTTTTACATTCAAACACTTATTTTTACTGAAATTATATCATACATGTGAGTCAGTTTCATTATCACTTTAATCACATTCATTTTGGTCACTTTCAGTATAATGGTCTGATTTAACAATGTAGTTCTCATTGTTATTACTATCCTGTATAAAGTCCTCATTAGTATCAACAACCTCATTCTTAGTATTCAAAACAAAATCAACAATATTTTTATCCTACATTAATATAGCTGAAGTATTAGCAGATGTATGGTTTATTTTTCATTATAAAGTAGGCTACTGAATAATAAAAGTTGATTATAAACAAAATTAATTGATAAAAACAAATAAACATAACACAACAGTAACAATAGCATGATAAAAATTAAGAAAAAAACAATAAAAATCTTTACAAACATATATAATAAAAGAAAAAGCAATTTCAAAAGAAAACTTGCTATAAAAAAATGACAAACATTAACCACTAGATCAGTACGCAATAATGTGGAACTCTGTTATTTATACATATGCCACTGATGAATTTTGAACAACCACTGAAAGTAAAGGGAAAGGTACTAGGATCTGCCAATTTCTAAAAAATTGTTTTCTGAAAGATGTTCTGAGAAATATGCTAATAACACTAATAGAATGTTAAAAACAATCTTCAGGTTATTTTATAAATAGAATACTTTCTACAGTTAAAATTACTTACCTGACAAATATAAGGTCGGTCTCCAGAATGTATTCTAAGGTGTAAACCTAAGTTACTTTTACTTGTCAATTCCTTAAAACAAATATCACAAGTGTATCTTTTTTTCTCTACATCCAGTTTTATCACTTTTCCATATTTAATATTTTTATGTCGTTCAGTTTTCATTTTATTTTTCTGACAATTTAATTCCTCTAATATATTAATTGCTTCACGTATTACTTCATCTGTTATATTTAACTGAGGTTCATTATAGTCTGTAGCAATTGATTCTAAATCGTTAAAAAGCAATTTTGATTTATCTTTGTTAAGCAAGTCTTCTTTACATATTGCTTGCGTTTTACTTTTATCATATTCCTGGTTGCTTGACATATCGCTCATCATTTCATCTTTCTGAAAAACAAAGAGGTAAAACTAAAAAATACAGAATATGATAAAGCTTAAAATTTTTTTTTGAAACACATACCATTGACAATTCAGAAAACAAAAAGGATTTTTTTTTTTGTAGAAGATTTAAAACCAAATTTTCAAATAACAAAACAATGATAACCAAAGCTGCTAAAGGTCTGATAAGTATCAGTAAATCTCATTACATTAGCAAGCTCAAAGTTGTTTTTTTCAGGAAAAATGGCATAAGACATAAACTCAGAAGACCCAACCAACTAATTTCCACTCTGCTTTTACAAAAAATATCAATATACGTGGTTGATAAACATTTTTCTTTTTAATTATTAAACACACTGCTTTTACTCTGTGAGCCATACTTACATAACACAAAAATGACCAACTAGTTAAACCAACAATCAATTTCAGTAAAATCTTAAAACCTTGCTTCCTAGATATCATAAAAAAATAGATTGAAAAACAATTATACTTTAAATAACAGACTGGATTAAATAGAAAATTAAAAATATAGGACTACACATTGGTCCAAGACCAATTTTTCTGTCAGTAGATATTGCTAATTTGTATACTAAATTTCTGCTCGTCAGTTATTTTTCAATAGGACAGTATTAAATATATTTATTACTACTGATATTCCTAGCTTTGATATTTTCTATCTTTAGTTGCTGATGAATGTTCAGTATACCTTTAATATCCTTTTTTTGAGTATTTCTTCCTGTGTGTATCTTTCAGAACAATTGTTTACTTAATTACTTAGTAATTATGTAATCTTATTACTTTCCTCATTGATTGACAGACAGTAAATACTGAAAGACAGTAATACTATAAAATATTTTGCAAAGAGTATAGTAAAATACTTTTTTAAAATAAATATTACTTTTTTTACTATTGAGGATAATAGAACTATGGTTCATAATTCATAACTATATATTTTTTTTTTTTTTTATTAACGTCCGACTATTGTGCACACTTGGGCTAATGCAGATGATGGGATGATTTATAGCGTATGAAAATGCCAAGCCCTCGCCGGGAATCTAACCCGGGTCCTCGGGGTGAAAACCTAGTATGCTATCTACTAGGTTACCGAGACGGCTCACTGTAATAAATATAGGTAGACACCTACAATATATATAATTACAACATTTACCAGGTACATTGAAAGCATAGTAGCCTGTAAAACTGTATTATGTCCAAGACATAATAACTTGACATTTACAATTGTTTTTCAAGTTTTCACAAAATTGCTAGACTGTATAATCTTAGAAATCACAAAAAAACTCTATCTAAGTAGTCTAATTTCCTAAAAATTAAAAGTCTTATATGCTAATTGGTTTTATAGTAGTTTGGCAATTTTAGGTCCCTACTTAACTGACAATAATTTGTAGTGATTTTCTTAAGGCATTTGATAACCTACAAGAACAACTTTAGTTCTGTGGTCATATGTTGTGTAATCACTGAAACATACTTTAGTATTATGCTTATTTGGATACTGTTTACAAATGAATAGGCTAGTGAAAGAAATAATTTTAACGCATTAAGGAAGAGTTATTACTTTTTATTTTAAAATATGAAAATTTTTATTCAAAATAATTTTAAAATAGTTAACGTTTACTTACATTCAACCCTTTTTTTATTGCAAACCTGCATTTTTTGGTGATTTATTAATTTTTGTTATTTTTATGACAAAATGCTATATTAGTAAAAAATAACCCCCAAAGTAAAAATACAAAACATAAAAGTGTGGATACTATAAAAAAATAAAAAAAAAATAAAAGTGACCCCCACATAACTTCAAAATCACTACTGTGTAAAATAACACATGTTTTTATCATGAAAATAATTAAATATATGTAATTAATAATAAAAGCAATATAAACTTTTTTTAAAGGTTACCTTAAGAATCTAACTAAGACGTTGTGTGTGAAGAATTTAATTAACACAGATGCGCAGGTGAAAACCCTAACACAATTTTGTTACTACCTCTGTGATGAGTATTATGACAGCTGTATAAAACAGCTGTTGCTTTAAAAAAAATGGTGAATTCTTTGTTTATAGTTGCCATATTTGAATTTAAACTGAATTTCAGCTAAATATCCCACTAAGTGGTTTTTCTAACCCCAAATTATAGTGTCTTATGTCAAACTTTACACCAGCATCTTTGGATCTTGTTCTTTGAAAAGGCATGAGTACTCTGTTGGTGACCTTGGCAAAGTAAATTTATCATGCTCCATATGATGTAAATGACAATGATGTCATAAAAGAGTTATACAAAAAAACTGCATACAATCATAACTTACCATAAGAAATTTAATCTTCCGTAAGTGAATATCATTTAATTCAATAATAAAGTAGATGTAATAAAAATTTTTGTTAACATTTATTGTAATAATAAAGTCATTGCTTTAGTAAATTAACCGAAAGTACAGAAATACTGTTTTTTTTACTATGAGATAGGCTACACAAACAAAAACATACCTTTAAGAATAATTCAATAAGACTCCTGACTACAAAAGTTAAAAACAACAATGTATTATGGGATTGTATATTTTTGCTGGAGGTAAGAAGACGCTTAATAACTAATAATTATTTTGTTCAAGGTTTGTAGGAGACATGTAAACAGTTTCATGTGTTACATGTTAAATTTGTATTTATGCAGTATAGGTTGTTTTTTTTTCAAGTAGTTATTTTTAAATAGTTATTTAAATAAGTGAAACAAAAATGGCTGTTTTTACATGTTATAACATTTTGTGTTATGGTAATTAACATGAAATTTCAACTATAGACGTAAATATTTTTTCTGTATAAATGTTGGATTATGTGTGTATATAGCATTTTAGATGATATTCAACCGGAAAAAACTGTATTCCATATATTTTAGTGGTTATGTACGTCTGTCACTGATGGCTCACAACACTTATTTGTAAACCATTGTTGTAATAGGCGTAGTGCGTTACTGGTGGGATATTGTACTTGATCCGTACACACAAAGTTTAAAGTAAAAGACTCCATAAGTTATGTGATTTCTTCTTTGTTGTCTTAGTATTATAATTGTCAATATATAGATATTATTATTTGAATGTTTTCATTTTAGTTTACCAATAAAGGTCACCAAGATAAAGAAAAAAAAATCAGTAGGCCAAAATATAATATTACTTTATTATAGTTAAAATTGTTTAAAAAATAAAATGTTTTTAATATTTCTGTTGAGTTTAAATTTGTTATCCTTTTAAATTACGTATAAGGTGTGTCAGAGTAAAGAAACACAAAAATACAACAGACCAAAATCTAATCTGACTAAGGTTACTATAGCAAACTTTAAAATGGTTATACAACACAATTCTAGGCTTCAAACATGGGGGTCACTATAAATAAGCCCATATGAAATAAAAAAGGGAGTGTGTCACTTGTGACACATGTTACCAATTTTGAAAACGAGCGTGCGTCACGTTGACACACCCTCGCCTTGCGAGACATTGCAGAATTCACCTGCAGAAAATAAATTTTTTTAAAGACTATTTATGATTTTAGGCCATTTTTTATGGAACTATAATTATGTAACATCAATGCTGTTTAAACTGAATTAAACATATTAAATTTCATACACGGATTTGTAGGTCATGCACGTTATTATTAACTACATGTACTTATTGCTCATGCGTGTTACATATTCTCATATTCTGACAGCTATTACTAAATGTTAAGGTTTATTCTTTTTTTTTGTTGGTTCATTCTCGTAATGAAAACGTTGTTAAAATGCGTCTGTTATTTGTGAACTTCATGATTAGCCTCTTTTTTATTAGGTTCACGACTCAACAACCTTGTCAGTTAGGACTTTGAGAACTATTTTTAAAAAATAAAGGTTTTTTATCGTTTCAGCAATAAAAATCACATTACCTACAGGATAACTAGTTTAATTAATTACTTTTTTCACCCAATGCCATGTCAGTAAGGTCATCGAGTAACCTATTATTTTTTTTTTAAATAAAGGTGTTTTCATCACCCAACAACTGTGTTAGTTATTTAACCACCCAACAACGCTATCAGTTGTGTTATTGAGTACTTTTTTAAAAAAAATAATAATGTTTTTATCGGTTCAGTGATTAAAAACACATTACCTACTTTTGCACAGTAGCAATTTTGAGGTTATGCGGGTGACTTATATTTTCGATTTTAATCATACTTCCTGTGCTTTTATATTTTGGATTATTGCTTTTGGACATGTAATAAAGTGTTAGTGAAAAATTACAGAAACACTGAAAACAACCTACACTGCATATTTACCATAAAATGTTGTTATGACAGTAGCCATATTACCTTTATTTTACATTATAATCAATAAATGCTTTTGTGTGCCCTTGAAAAATGAAAGTCATTCAGCCTTAAACATTGTCACCTAAATGAAACTGATTATATTATAATATTGGCTAAATGTTATCTAATATATAAATTAGTAGTTGCATACAACTCGATTAATAATTAAATTCTTTAATGCATATTTCCATAGCAAAATTTCAACAGGACCTTGAAACCTTAGCTACCTAGGACCTATATACCGTCCTTTTAACCTAACAATCCGTTAATGCCCTTGGATTTCATATCCTTTAGAGTAAACGAAATAAATCAATTACCCTAGTTCAAGAATTCTTCTCCATTGTGAAAATATTTCTCAAATTTCAGTAAATTATAATGCTTCCAAACATAATTACAATTTACGAATTGACTTTAGTTACCTTTTGACAGTTGTGTACTGTTTTCATAACAAATTACAAAACAAACTGTAAGTATAAACAGATAAATCAAACAATCCATAATGGTATGTCTACTAACGCTATCTATCGTACAAACCACGAACGAAGTAGTATTTGTAAACATCCCAATAGCACGGCTGACCAACTTAACCACTGCAGTCAATAGCCGTTAGGTATCGCCACAATCAAAGTTAATGCAAGATTAATGTATTATATATATATTTTTTTTCCGGCGAGAAACCATCGCCGAAGCACGATATTAAGATTTTGAAAACGAGTAAATATACAAATAAAAATTAGAAATATTACAAAAACAAACAAATAATAACAATAATTACAATAAAATACAATAACAACTATAAATACTTTTCTTAAAAGTAGTATATATATATATGTTATAAATAAAAATTAATTATATTATTTTTAGTAATATATAAAAAAATACATATATTTGTATTACAGCCAAAAACTTTTACAGTCAATGCTTTGAATTTGCAACACTACATCATGCACGTAAATTGTAACTATAGCGCGTGTTAAGTAGCAAAGTGAAATTACCTTTATATCTTGTTTTATTCATTTACTTACTTAAATATGAAAGTTATAAATAAAGATAAAATTAAAAAAAGTACTTTTTTGTTGACATCATTTTCATAATTTTTCTTTAGTTTTATATATGAAATTGAAGAAAAAAACGTTTATTATGTATAGATTGTACGTCCGAAAATTAATGCTTCAGTGAGATTTATAGGAGAGACCGGGACAGATGTCATTATATCACGGATTGGTTGTTGGTTGTTATTTGGTTATAAATTAATTATTTCTGGTTTTTGGTTGTCAATAAACTCAAAAGTACATTGTTTTGTTAGTCACTTGTTATTTATAAGGGGTCGTGGCTGAATGACGAAATACCACATGTGAAGAGTTGCAAAGAATGACGAACATGGTAGAGGAACTTGATAGCAAGATTATAGAAAAATTTTCATATACAGTATATAAATTAAAGTATCCCACACACCGACGCTGCTGCGGTGATGATTACATGTAACTCGTTTAGATCAGTGTATTATATACAGGCGCGGTCGGGATTTTAATTTTTCAGCGCGGCAGCGATCAGAACTCTTCTAACTCGAATTGCCCGTTGGTTGCAGTACAACTTTAGCTTATTATTATGGCATAAAAAAGGAGGATTACTAAACTTTAATTATTTTTAATTGTTTTATATTGGAATTGTTATATTAGCATATATTAAGATAGTTATAAAGTAGTTTAACCTATAAAACAAAACTTAATCTTAGAATCCTCTAAAATAAATTCTGATCAAGGAAGGTCTTTACAATCTTAAAAGTACTTGTGAAATTTGCACCAGTAGCCTATTGAAAAGTTTTCTCTTTCATTAATTTTCTGTGTTACTAATGTGTTTATGATAAGATGTTATTAATTTTAAAATCAAATCATCCCATCGTCTGCATTAGCCCAAGTGTGCACAATAGTCAGACGTTAAACACAAAAAAAGATGATTTTTTTGTTGAATTTGTGATTACTGGATAGGATATTTTAGTTAGCAGACAATTTAACAAAGGCAGATTAGAATGGCGTTTGTGAAAATGCTTCTCACAAAAAGCTATTTATTTTATTTATGACCTTTACAACTGTTACCTTATAGTCTTTTATAACCTTCTGATGTGTACACATCAGTTACCGTTGCGAATCAGTTTAATTAGTCAGATGCGAAACATTAGTTTGTTGACTGGCTGTCTTATTGCTGTTAATTATTGTCTTAACTATTTTCCTAAATACAGCTAATATCTTAGGAAACTAATTTATGACATTATTGCACAACTCTGATTCCAAATAACAGAGAACTTTTACAAATTTAATGTTAAATAATCGAAGACAAAAAATCACATTACGTTTACAAAATAAACTATGATAAAATTAGCACACAAAAAATCACAATTCCAAAATTCACAATTTGGTGTACATTTGTTATTTGTTGTTGAACTCCAGCAGTCTGTAGTCAAACAAACACTCCTTATATCCTTATATTTCTTCATGGTATTAAACTTGCATTGTTCATAGGCTGCAGGAATTAAACTGATATAACCTACCTACTTGGTAATTCGTAAGAGGGATTAAGAGCTTTCACAAACGCTTTGAACCCAGAATCTTCTACTACTGAAAATAGTTGAATGTCTTGTGTAAAGAGTTCTACTAAATGTTATTCGATTTTCTTTTTCTGATTTACTCTGATTTTTTTAGGAATGTAACATGAAATTGAGGTTTAAGATATAAACTGGGAAATACTGTTTTGTTCAGGACTGAGTGGGTCAGACTAGTACTAGGATTTGGTTCTTGTACTTGTATTACTGTATTGTTTACTGTAAAATCATCATTTTTCTCATTAATATTTTCCTTATCACCAGATGATTAGGAGGTAGCAACAACCAGTTTATTACAATTCGAAAAAGGCATAACTGATTTTGATTGACTTTAAATTTATAGTTGAATGTTTCTTCAGTATGTGACTTTTTAAGAATGTTATTGTTCCTTTGTACGACATTATCTGCCCACATTGATCGCAACGAGTTATTTTCTTTTCAAAATACGTGACATTGAAGTACGACCAAATGGGGCTGTATTTGCGCCTATCAAAGTATAGTTTTATTACACACTATTATGGAACTCTATAAAAAATTAAATTAACTATCACTATTTAATTAAAGTAACAAAATTGTTTTAACTTGTTACGTATTTATAAAACTGTATTTATAAAACTATATTTATAAACTATACACTCTATAAAAAACAATAAACACTTCATTATTAAAAAAAAAACAATGTCATCGAATAAAGATGTGTAATAATATCGTAGTGCACACTAATACGAAGTCTGTGTTATCAGACTTCATACATCGCTCTACATAGAAACTAGAAAGATTAGACATCAGTTAGGCGGTGATGGGAAGGAGTACAGTCAGCAGTCAGTCACACAATCAGATTACAGTACAACTTACAACTTTCCTACCATCTCTAGTTCAAATGAATGTGGCATTAGTTTTGACATTAGTGATTTCTCCACATTAGATGTGCAGCACATCAGTTGTGTGAAGTAAGCTGATGCTAAACAAATGATGTCGTTGTTTTGGGTCATCCCTACACTTCAGCTGCGTTGGTGTGTGAGCCTTAGTACTAGAAGATGTAAATTTTTGTTCCAAATCCATTGAAATGTATATAAAGAAACCACATTTGGTTTGTATATTTGTTTCTTTGTTTGTAACTTATATTACACAGTTTTTACCAAATGCATTAATCAATTGTTTTGAACTTTTGTATGAAGGTACCTTGTGTAAAAACCAAATAACATGTGTTTGTATGTGTAAAATTTTGTTTACTAATTTGTGTTTCAAGATGGCAACCAAATAACATGTGTTTTTATGTGTAAGATTTTTTTTATTCATTTGTGTCTCAAGATGTCCTTTGATTTAATTATGACGAGTTTGTTGCTGACCACAGAATTTATAATATAAGGCTGGTTCAGCAACATTTTTTGTAAATATGTAAATATTTAATATGGTAAATATGTAAATATGCTATAAGTTAAATTGATAGAAAAAGTTACCAGCCCTTCAGTTTAGTGCCTAGGCAGTCAATTAAGAATATACTGCAAGGTCTACTGTTGTTTGAACTATTAGTTATTAATTTGTTGTGCATTTTGCTTTTTCATTTACTTAGTTGTTATTTTTTGGCATAAATAACTACTTTTTTCAATTAAAAATTATGATTTATTTGGTGTAACTTATCTGATGTAAGTTATGTTTTACAAAACATGTTAGGAACTTTAGTTAAGTAATGTTATTGTTTTAAATCATAAGAGTAGGAAGGAAATGTGTGAACATTGGGTTCAAGATGTAAGCTACTAACACCTTCTTAAAATCAATAAAAAATAAAATCAACTTAATGAAAAATCTTTAATTTGATTTTTTTAGAAGTTGAATGAAATACTAATTCATTACAATCATAATAATAATAAACTAAAGAGAGTTTTCTTTAAGTAATATTCAAGTAATTCTATAAAAATGTACATAATTTAATAACTATAACAACTTGAATTAACTTAAAAGTTTTGTCTTCTTTCTGAAATGCTGTTGCAGTTCATGCAGCGACTTTCCTTCTGTTTCTGGAAGTCGTAGGTGAAAGTAGATAATACCAACTATTCCAATGAAGGCATACAGGAAGAAAACACCAGGAAGTTGTAAATATTCTTCAATGGTTAAGTATGTCTTGGTTATAGAAAACCAAATAACATAGCTTGATGCAGCACAAACTCCTACGCTTAAGCCTTTAGCTCTTTAACACAGAAGTAGGTTCATTAAAAAAAAATGAAATAATAATCTGTAAAGTTATTATCAGTATAGTAAACCAATATTTTGTAATAAATATGTGACTTAAATTCATATAAAATTATATTCATGTCTATCATCTATTGTTTACCAATTATAAGTAGTGTTATAAATAATTGGAAAGCAGTTGCAATAAAAATACTTCATTGCAACTATATTTTTAGCTAATGGGCCAAATTTAATTGAAGAAGTGAAAATTCACTATGTTTTGTGGCACTAAAGAAATAAGTACATTGATTCCTCACTTAGAGCTCATAATTGATTCCTGAATATATTAGTGCTAAGCATATTCCTGAATATATTGTGTATTCCTGAATATATGAATACAACAAATGGGAAATTAGGAAAATATACTCTATTAGGGATAAAATACATTGAAAATTAAAAAAACAAATAGTAGACTACTCTACATAAATTTAACAATAAGAGCGTGTAATTTATCACTAAAATATGTTAAATTCAATTCAAAGGAAGAACATTTAAAATTACAAGAAAAAAATATTAGGCATTCGGTTCTTCCAAAAAAAGCTCAAGATTTTCAAGATTTATTGAACAATAAAAGTAGTTTTGAAGTTAATAATGTTGGATATGCTGTGGCAGCTTGATGGGTCAGGTTGATTTATGTTTTAGAATAAATACTTTTAATCACATTACTTCTGGTCCATATTACATTCTCTCTGAAATACCTCCAGCCTTGTTTTTTTCTCTGGACTACATATTGATGGGCTCATAAATTGGGCTTAGTAAGACTGATAAAGAAACCAAAATAGCTTATCTACGAATTTGAATAGCATATTTCAGGCAGGGTTATAATTGTTTAAACAAGTAGATACTCTTTATACTGTTAACAGAGTATCTAGGAATCAGCATAATATCTGATATAATAAAACAGAATATATAATATAATATTTTCTATATAATATAACATAATATAATATAATATATATATAATAAATAAATAAATATATATTTATTTTATATATATATATATATATATATATATATATATATATATATATAATATATTTATATTATATATATATAAATTATATATATTTATATATAATAATAATTTAATATCTGATATAATAAAACAGAATATATAATATAATATTTTATATAATATAATATAATATATATTATATATATATATATATATAATAAATAAATAAATATATATATATTTATTTTATTTATATATTTATTTATTTATATATATATATATATATATATATATATATATATATATATATATTTATTATATATTATAATATATAATATAGAAAAACAGAATATAATATATAATAAAACAGAATCACTTCATATCTGAAATTAATTTCTTGGTAATCAACCAAAAGAAGGTATATGAAGATTTCATAGGTAAAAACCAAGGTAAAAACGGGCAATATTAATGGCTTGCCTAATGATTTTTGGTTAAGCAAATATTTTAAATTTGACGGTTGTTAACAGTTTGTACAATGAAAGTCACACTATATTTTTCAGGCAACTAGAGAGCGTGAATTAATGTCACACCACACAGGGTGAATCCACTCTCCAGCTAGCTTCATTCATTAGCTGGACTCTAGCTAACAATTCCATTTTGGTCTTGTTATCAGTAATATCAATGCTTTGTGCCAACTGCACTACCAATAAGAATGCTCACTTTTTCAATAGGCTGATTTCATGAATCCATCGCAAATGAAATTCATGCAAGAATCAACGATTGGTATGGCTACCCAAAAGGCACAGAGCAAGGCTACAGTTTCTTCTGACCCGTGCCCCAAGTATCACCTTGTTTGCAACCTCACATGAGTAAACTACATGCAATGCAGTGTTCGACCAAGTGGCAAACGTGTAAAGTAAAGAATGTTCGTCTTTATCTCTCTCTTATCGTTTTTTTCTACCAATGATTTTTCAACATGTTTACAATAATAGGTTATATGAATGCACAACACTCATATGAGAAAAAATGTGTTATATACTGTTGTACTAACTCAGCCAAAGGAGTAACTCACACAAACTCTATCAATCACCAGTTTTGTTATCTCTTCTTTATCCAAGCAGTGGGGAAAACTTGCTCACTTAAGCGTCTATACTCCCTGGTTGTAGAAAAGACTTTGATGTGATAAAGTATATGCTTCAAAATTGGAAATGTCTGCATTGTCATCGCTTGTTCATATCTTTTTAAAATATATGTTCCTATTTTCAGCATCATTCGGCATGCCATGGTACCTACAAGACCCATCATGCACACACCTATGCTTTACAGATTGAATTAGTTATAATTGTATTTTTTTAATGCACTGACATTTTTAGTAAAAAACCAGATGGTAAACATTTTTATCAGCAAAACAATGTTTAGTAACACTTGGGTCACACAATTTGGATATCCACTTTATATAACAATATTTTTATTGATATTGTTTTACTGTAAACATGCTTAATTAACTTATTTAAATTATTATTTTTTTTAACATCCATACTTTATGCCAGTTAGAGCATTAATTTGTTTTAATGGTACCTATATAAAAATGTAAACCGTAATTAATTATTTTCTATTTTACATGTTTTATATGTGATGTTTATATAATATGAAAGTAAACAGTGAGCATACTTACTGTAGAGGAAATAATTCACTCATGAGGATCCAAGGAATACGTCCAACACCCATTGTATAACAAAAGAAATGAATTCCAAAAAGTGTTAAAGGAACC
Source organism: Callitettix versicolor (assembly GCA_022606455.1). Classification (NCBI taxonomy): domain Eukaryota; kingdom Metazoa; phylum Arthropoda; class Insecta; order Hemiptera; family Cercopidae; genus Callitettix; species Callitettix versicolor. Next base: position 59,434,068 of record CM040184.1, read on the forward strand.
CAGGATAATTTAAGATTGAACATCGTATATAGGCCTAAACAGCAACAGCAACATGTCATGGGTATTAGTGACGCCATTGTTAGTTTGCGTTTGCCCAGTTTAGGCATGACTACGACACATGCTAAACTACCTATTAATTGAATAGATCCACAGAAAACCTACAAAAATCATTATTATTTTTAGCACATGAAACTACCAACATTACATGTAGGCTTAATATAATTCTAGATTATATTCTTACTGAGAAATAATAATTTATACACAACCTTGATTAATCTTATTTTAAAACATTTCATAGACTATTTAGGCTTATAGTTTCAAGTTTATTAGAAGCAAATAAATGCTTTTGATGTTAATACTGTAATTAAAAATAAAATAATAACATGGAACTCAAAATTTGGAAGTACATATATTTTAATACTTGAATTAATTACATAAACTATTAAAAAAATATTTAGACATTAAACAAATTTCAAAAATAATTTAAATAACATTTTTTCACTGTTAAAAGAAATATTTAAAATATTTTTATCTTATTTAGTTACTCACCGTAACCCAATGTGATGTCAATGGTAAATTCATTTTATTAAATATTAATACATAAAACGGCCTCATTGCAGTCAACCCTATAACATGTGATATAAAAAAGTAAACAATTATAAGCCTCAAAGGTTTCTGTATTGCAGGTTGCTTGAAATGTTCCAGAGTATTTAGTATAGAAGGCTTTGTCTTTATTTGCACATGCAGCTGGTCTTCAACTACTAAAAAAAGAAGTAAATGACAATTAGTAGTGATAGCTGATCCTATAGATTCACAGGTTAATAAGTAGGCCTAATGTGATTTGAAATAATAGTATTTTTTTCTCATGTCAAGAGTAATGAGGTTAAGGGATTGGTGTTAATAGGAAGTTGAAAGATTATAGTAGTAACTGCAGCCTCAAATCTATGACCTTGAGGTGTACAAGTTCAAAGGTACAATAGACTGACCAGTGCCAGTTAGTAGGATTACAAAATGAGGTGTTGGCATGAACAGATAATATTGTAACTCATACTTTTTTATTGACAACAAAGGGTCCACTGTGTGTCACAACTGAAAACTGACACAGAAACCTGACGTTCTTATGAGAAGTGGCATGCAGCACCTCTAATAACTTATTCACATATACTATTGAATCTTTGGTTTAAGAAGTTGTATATTCTGTTTTAGCTATTCAGAAAAAGTAGAAAGTAAAACCAAATGCTTTAAAAACAAATACTTACAATATTTATAGGCTATAATAATTTATGTTTAAAACAGAAATAAGTAAAAATAATATTTGTACAGGTTTATAAGTAATAATTTATAGTATTTAAATTTATTTGTTATTATTCCTTAGGACAGGATTCCGTAGATCCGCCCTCTTAGTTACACTAGTGGTGAATTACAACAAAGCCAACATTAAACCAATTACACTAGGGTGGCCAGTTTAAAATGGAGAAATGTAAATCAAACCACCAAATGAGGTGTTGATAAGGAGTAAGTTGTGTACATTTCTATAGTCCCTAACCCAATCACTTAAGAGCTTGCTCTTGTTTATTGATTGAAGATAATCGAATAGGTTTTGCAGGCTGTAGGTCAGTTTTCTGGTCTAGAATATACTTTATGTACAAACAGGTGTTACAGTTGGCACCACATAAACCCTTCAAGATCTAAACACATGTTGTTCATGAATGGAAATTTTATAAGACAGTATTTCTTTCTTACTGTCTGTACAAAATTAAGCAATTAATTATGTTACAGTACAATTGCTGAAGTAAGCTTAATAATATTGAAGTATGTATAGGTATAAATGCTATAATTAAGGGTTGGCTCTAGGATTTTTGACACTCTAGACAAAAAATGTTTGTGCTCCCACTTTTCACCCCTCCTCCAAATTAAAACCAAAATGAGTCCTTGACACACCTGACAGTTTTACTACATCATCCCATTGTTTCCAATTGTTTAAACATAAAAAAAATAATGTCTAGTACCTCTCACTATGATACTGGTAGGTAATCTTTAAAGCTATACATTTTTGAGCACTGAAAGAGTTCTTATTGCTGTGACATTTGGAGTGAAGTTTCATTAAGAAAACCTCATAGCAACAGAATCAAGTAAAGTTTTATTATAATGCTAGCATTACTCGCAGAGCATTTGCCATAAAATTCAAACATATACACCATAAATTGGTGTAAATTTTCAGTTAAAGAAAAAAGTTAGAAATTTTAAAAATCCTGTTTAATTTTTGCTAAAAAGATTTTTACAAACCTGTTTAGTGATGTAATATGTCAAACAATTACTAACATTTAATATTTGTCTGTTTGGAAAAAATCAAAAGTTAAGATAAAGGGCTAGTTCAAGGAAGGGTTCTGGATCCTGAGTATAAGGAGGGGTAACAAAAAATGAGGGGAAAGTGTGACAGGATTGTGATAAAAAAATTAATGGTGCACAGTAATTTTTGCTAAAACTGATGGTCTAAAAAGCAAGGGTGCCAAAGCATGATAAATTCAAAAAACAAGTTTTGTCAAAATGAATTATTGTTAAAAATCAACAAAATGGAATAGGATTATGACATATTCTTCCCGTCAGTGGTCTATCCACTCACATCGTAAAGGCTACCACGGTTTTGAAACTCTATCATTTCATCTTCTTGCCGTGATACAAAATGTTAAATCCCTCTGTCGAGGTAGCCTTTACGAGGTGAGTGGATAGACCATTGATGGGAAGAATAGGTCATAATCCTAATTACTTAAATATGTGGTCCGGTGGCTATGTTACAATAATGAACAAAATGGATGTACATAAAATGTAAATGAAACTCTGTGAAATGTATGTCACTTCGTAAAACTTTATGTTATTCTGGCACCCTTAAATATTTTCATTGTTTTTTATTTAGACTTGACCTATAATATTAGCATATTAATTTCCCTTCTAGTAAATAATTTTTGCCATCGTATTGTATAATTAATTTGCTTTTTGGAGACACATTTCTGATATATGGGAAGTATTTTTTTCAGCAAGAAAGATAAACTGACAATTTTTTTGAAATTCAGTATAACATTTACCTTAATATTAATTTTTTCCCCCAAAATGCTGACATATTTAGATAAACAAGAAACCATCAACATAATGTGTGAAAAATTACAACTCTAAATTACTAAAAATAGTTGTAATACTATCATAATATTTCATAATTTCCTTGAGTTTCTCAGCACTGCACAATCACTGTAACTAATGTACTTGATTGTTATTTTCTTTTTAGATAGTATTAAAATTTATTAGTTTCATGTTCTAAAATGAGGATGAATTTTGAAAAATATTTAGAAAAAGGATCTTGCTGAAATTCTCGCACAAGGTGTAAATCATTCCTGAGCTGATACCTTGTGATTACAAATATAATAGCAGCAAACCGAATAATATATACAGCTTACTGATATAATGAAAGCAAATTTATAAAAATATTTTTGTTTATCTCTCCTTTTTTGAAATTCTGGTTTCACCATCATGGTCAGAATTAAACTTTGCATATGATCATAAATTACTTTCATTAAATTAAATGCATATAATTTAATTCATTTAAATTATAATGATAATAAACATTATCATTATAATAGCCAGCACTAGCTTTAATGATAATAAAGAAGATAAGTGTTTAATTAACCACTACTGAATGTTATATTTACTCACCAACATCTGCTGGAAGTATTTCATGATATTCTGCTTTCATGGACAATCTTCTAACCCTTTCTTTACGATTATCTTCCAAGTGATCAATTATTGTTGTTAATTCTATTTGAACGTGTTCTGGAGACGTCCAACCTCTCAACCAACACAGAGATTCTTCTGCATCTTGTACTCTTCCTTTACTAGCTAGCCATACTGGTGAATCTGGAATCTTTGAAGTAAAATGATTGGATAGTAAATAACCTTAATATATGAAGTTAAACATAAATATACAACTCATAAAAATTACTGGCTGACATTCTAAGAACATAATAATATATTAACATTTACAAATATGATATATGATACAAATATTTAAAATATTATTTAATTAAAAAATTTAAGTCAACCAATTTAAAATAGCATTTTGGTTTTTACAAACAAGAGTAATTTGTATTAAAATCCTTTTATTTATAATTTGTTTCTCAATAAACAGAATAATAATAATATAATTTTAATTTAAATATAAAATTATCCAATAAGAAAAAGTTTCCAGTGCTGCTTCATAAGTAGCATAGGCCTAAATTATTATTTATAAAACCACTCTTAATAATTAATAATGTTAACTCATGATAAGCCCATGAAAGATTAGAACACTGTCTTTAATGCCTTGTGCAACTGTTATAAGATTCTATTCATAATGTTTTATATAGATACCATATTTTTTAAAGTTATAAATTTAATAAATGTGTTCTAATATATCGTAATTATATGTGATTTGTTATATAATCACAGGTAACTAGTTGGTAGCTAAACTACCAGGGAAGAATTGCTGTCTTAGTGTGTTTGAAAAGTTGTTGTACAACCGGGGTGGGGTGGGGGACAAAAACAGGCTAAAAGTCAACCTCAGGATGAAGGGTAGAATCAAAACAATCAAGTGGGTAGCCATTGTTTATGTAGGCTCTCCTTTTTGAATATCTTTGGAAAAAAACTCTTTAGAAATGATGTTTTGACATTTCAAGTAAACGTTCAAATACTTTATGTACAAGTAGTGTTAACTATAAAGGAACTATAGTTATAAATTTAATCATAACAGTATAGTCAATTATTGATTAAACTGTTGTTAAAATTAAAAAGATTAAAAATTTAAAGGTCTTTGCATGTTAATTGAACAATGGATAGAAAATGGGCATTGGTATTTTCAGTAACAGACTAGAAATGTAAAATATGTATAAGTTAAAAGGTAAATGCAATGTACTACAATAGAGCATTGATTACCTGAATGTCAATTATACAAACCATCAATCATCCTAATCTTCTAGAAAGGTTTAGGTTCTAGAAAGGTCATCTAGAAATGTTAGTTAATTTAAATAAAAACCTCTAGAATTAACTATACTGTGATTTAAAGTACAGATCAGTTAAACTATTAAATGTATTTTAATACAGTATTTTTATTGTATTTTACATAGTGAGGAAAAATACAGTCGTTATGTTTTTTATTTTCTGAGAAGTTTATTTTTCTTTAAGAAAAAGCTAGTTTTATTGTATTTAAACATAATAAAGGAATGCTAATGTATATATATATATATATATATATATATATATATATATATTAGAGTTTTTATTTACGAAAAATCAGGCTTTGTGTGCTTATCTGAACCATCTTGGATGCCAATTAGTTCATATAATCGATGATGCTCTACTGAATATTACAATAACTTTTACCAATACTTGATTTTAAAGGGTTTATAATTAGGCTACATGGTTTATGTTTCAAATTTAAAGAAAACATATTAGCTTTTATTGAGTAATAGTTTAGTTTTAATGTCTAATATAATCAAAATAAGTGTATTACTCAAATATAAACTGTACATTTGCAGTGTAGATTGAAGAAGATCAGTGAATATGGCAGGAGAGATGTAGGCAGGTGGTAGTATGTGAAGGGAAGAAACTGATAACCTGCATTCATCGATGATATTTCCTTACCAGTAGCACAATATCTGAGCGAAGATACCACTGTCCTTTGCTTAACAAAATATAATCCAATTTTTTGTGAACAAGTCTGTCAAATTTGTTAAAACTTGGCTATTAACATATTTTGCAACAACATAAGTATTTAATTTTATATTTGTAAGACTCATTAAATTTATTACTTTAGTTTTCTTATAGGTTCACAATTAAAAAAAAAGTTCATACCAGTAAAATTAGTATAAATGTGACCACTGGAAAAAATAAGCTAATCATCACCATCAGCCTCCAGTCCAGAATAGCCCCTAAGAAATACTCCATCATAAAGCCAAAGTTAAGCATAGCTCCTGCTAAAGATGACAAAATTCCTCTCAGACTTGGTTGAATAGCTTCTCCAATGTAGGAAAACATAGGAGCCTCCATGATACCAATTCCAAATCCCATTAACGCCATAGCAGTGTACAGTTCAACAACAGTTTGGGACCAATAGATGGTCATCCAACCCAACACAAATGGTATGTTAATGACAAGCAAACAGATTTTCCTCCCTTTCCAATCCTGAATCAATCCAGATAAAAGACTTCCAAGCGGTTGCGTTATGAATATTATGCTTCCTGTAGTAAAATAAATTTTTCCTATGTATTAAAATAATTTTCATAAAATATTTTTTTAATTTATATTACTTAATTTCTTTCAAAGAATAAAATACTGATAGATTTATTAAAATAAACTAACTGGTCTTATAGTAAAACCAAATTTTAAGACATACAAGGTTTGTCCAATAAATACGCGAACTAAGGTCATAAAAACTTTATTTTACAAAATTTCATCTACATTGATTTTGTCCCCTTCAAAATACTCTCCATTCACTGCTATGCACTTATCCCATCTTCTTTTCCACTCTTCAAAGCACCCTTGGAAGTCCTCGGAAGTCAGGCTTTTCAGTCTCCTCATTGTTTCTTGTTTTATTGTGTCCACATCTTCCCAATGCTGTCCCCTCATCACATTTTTGCATTTAGGGAATAGAAAAAAGTCGCAGGGGGCGAGGTCCGGTGAATAAGGGGGATGATCAAGGATAGTGATTGAATGTTAACCAGAAACTGGCGAACAATCAAAGCCGAATGTGCGGGTGCATTGTCTTGATGAAGAATCCATCCATCGTTTTGAGTCAAATGTGGTCGCACACGACGCACTCGATCTCTCAAACGCTTGAGAACGTTAAGGTAGAACTCAGAATTTACCGTTTTTTCCTCAGGAAGGAATTCATGATGAACAACACCTTTGATATCAAAGAAAACCAGGAACATGACTTTGATTTTTGATTGGCTTTTCCTTGATTTTTTTGTTCGAGCTTCACCTGTTGCTTTCCACTCCATGCTTTGCGATTTCGATTCGGGGTCATACTCGAAAAACCACGATTCATCACCAGTGATAACCCTATTTAAGAATCCAACATCATTTTCCATGGAATTTTTCCAGTCAGTAACACATTCGACTCTTCTCAACTTTTGATGCGGAGTCAACAGTTTTGGCACGATTTTCGCACAAACCTTTCTTAAGCCCAAATGCTCGGTTAAGATTGTGTGCACTGTTGATTTTCCTAAATTTAGTTCTTCAGCTATCATTCGGACAGTTTTTCGGCGATCAGTAAGGACAAGATGTCGCACACGATCAATGTTTTCATGCACACAAGAGGTTCAAGGTCGTCCAATTCTTGCATCATCCGTGGCGTCTTCTCGACCTTCTTTAAAGCGCTTAATCCACTTGAAAATGGCTGTTTTCTTCATAGCATTATCACCATAAACAACTCTCAACATTTAAGCAATTTCTTGGTAATTTTTACCAATCTTTACCAAAAACTTGATGTTAATTCGTTGTTCAGTGAACTGGTCAATTTCCATATCGACGAACAAATATAATGCAGAACTAAAAATAACTCTACTTGCAAGATCCGCACAGCGTAACGTTCTGCCAAGGACTGACGGCTCATTGGGTCCCAGACAACACGTGAGGCCAGTGCGCGTGGCTTAACTCTCCGTAATGGCCACCATATTCGACCAGTTCGCGTATTTATTGGACAAACCTCGTATTTCTAATAAATTGTGGTATTTTTGGTTTAATCTCGTGTTCTTCAATTTACAATTTGTCATATAATTTCTATTACTGTATTTGCATTATTTTATTATTGATTTATTTTTTGTTTTGTGGTTAATTCATTTTTTATAACTTGAGTAAGTTATAAATTTTCTGATAATGTTTTATTTTGATAAAATTTATCTTAAAATGCAACCCATGTACAGTACTTATGTGTATTTAACAAAAAAGTATTAAAATGTTTTGTATAAGTTTCTAAGCAAAACATAAAGGCACAAGTATTGCAAATGTTCATGTTCTTTAAGAAATCCATTTAAAAAAATTCTAATAAGATTTTGGTCATATATGACAATATTATACACACTTATTTTGCCAAATTTTGTGATTTACTTTTGAGATATAAATAATTTCTTTTGTTTTAAATTATCTTATTTCTCTTTTTCTACCTTTTCGTTCTTAAGTATCATATATTTTAGTATTTATTTTTAGTAGACTAAATAAATATAATGAAATTTAATTTTTCATAAATTAGAAAAAACTGATGAAGTTTTTTCATTGCTGGTTTCTCAGTTTTTTGTTGATAATTCTTGTTATGGAAAATAGAAATATGTTGTTTTTTGTGTTTCAGGACTTCATTTAAGCCTTTAAAAAAATTATACTGAGTGTAAGAATGTTACAGTTTTTTTAAAAATAAGTTTCTACCATTCACATAGTACTGAGTGAATAATAATACATTTGCTATTCTGGTGTTACTTTAGTACTTAATTCTAAAGATAAGTCTGTATTTAAGAGTATCTGTTAGAAGGGTTACTTGCCATTATAACAAAATTACTTCTCATAAATTAATAAAACACAATTTTAAAGATCTAGTTCCTTTAAACATAATTATTTAAATACATCTATGTACACACTTTCATTCATTACATAAATTATATTCATTATATATAGTCATACGTTATCATTAAACTACTTTATAAATACTATTAAATATCGGTAGATTACTTACCAAACCAAGAAGCCTGTTCACTTGTCAAAAAAAATTTGTTTTCATGATTTTGTAGAGCACCTATGATAATTGTTGGCATACCAAAGATCATTCCAACATCTAAGAAAAGGAATCCAAAGGCAATTGTTGCAAACAACTAAAAAAATCAATTAAAATTAAAAAATTTTATAATAATTTATTTAAACAAATGACTCGTTGATAAGTCAGAACAATAAGACACTGCTCAAGACCATTAGTTTCAAAAAGATGAAATTTTCCATAGTGGTTTGTCTTGCATATAAGGCAAGCACTAAGAAAGCTTAAAAAAATCAACTGTCAAATGAGTTAAATAGAGGTTAGCTTGTAATTACACAAAAATGTGTATATAATATTTATCATACATATTTTTATATTACATTCTGTTAATTTAAATAGAATCCTTTTAAGAAGCTAGATTTTCAGAAGTGGAGTAGGGGTTGAACTTCATTACAGCAATATTGCAAGTATGAAATTACAAATATTTTCACATATAAGAAATAAGGCTTGAACTGATCATTCGAGACAGATAGCTGATTCCTTTACATCAGTTTGGGTTTAGATGTAGGCATTCTACTATAGATCAGATTCACCGCATCATCAACATAATTGAAAAAGCTCTTGAAGAGAAAAAAGTATGTTCAGCTGTTTTTCTTGACATCGCCCAGGCCTTTGATAAGGTTTGGCACGAGGGCCTTGAATATAAACTACACAGGAACCTACCAACTCAGTACTTTGAGTTACTTCAATCATATATTAAAGGAAGGTACTTTCAAGTTCGTCATGGCTGTGAGTACTCAGAATTAAAGAGGATAACAGCAGGTGTATGGTAAGGTAGTGTCCTTGGACCTGTGCTCTATTTGTTGTACACACAAATATTCCAGAGATTGCTGATTCAATTGTTGCCACATTTGTTGATGACACCACTATCCTTGCTGTTGATGATTGTGTTGAAAAGGTCACAAATAAACTACAAAATGCAATGGATAGGATAAGTACCTGGACAAAGTGCTGGCGAGTTAAACTGAATGACACAAAATCAGTGCATATAAACTTTACCAATATATAGATTGCCATCCATCCATTGTTTATCAATGCTCAAGCTGTTCCTTACTCCAACAATGCCAAATACTTGGGGATGACCATGGATACGAAGCTCAAGTGAAAAGTCCATGTAAAGAAAAAGGTTGAAGAGCTTAAGATAAATTATAGAAAACTTTACTGGTTGCTTGGACGTAACTCTGAGCTTTCAGTGAGTGTGTGTTTTAATATATAAACAAATATTGAAACCAGTATGGACATATGGCTTACAATTGTGGGGTTGTACAAAACCGTCGAATATAAAAATAACCCAAAATTTCCAAAACAAAGTCTTGCGAGGAATAGTCAATGCCCCATGATATATTAGTAACAATGATTTACATCGGGACTTAAACATCAGGCTTGTCACAGAGGAAGTTAAAAATGTGCAACTAGTCATAATCTATGACTTCTTACGCATGAAAATTGTGAGATGGAGGCAGTACGTGAAGTGGCCGACAACGTTCGCCGCCTCAAGAGGACTAAACCTCATGAACTGCTCCACTGATGTGAAGGAAGTTATTAATGTAAAAGCTATCCTACAAATGTGATTTTGTTGTAGATGTAAACCATTAGTTGATCTTGTAAAGTTTGGTTATGAGTATGAAATAAAAAAATATAAGAAATAATAATAGACTAGTAATAATCATAATATATTACATGTTATTTTAAATAGGAAAGTTATTGTAGGGATGGGGAAAACAAAATAATATTAATTTTATATATTGTATTAAATTTTAAGGATGTCAAAGGGGTTGAAGCCCTAAATTTGAAAATTTATATATATTATAAGTTATACTTTAATAATAAACTAAATAATTTTATTAAACAATTTTTTTGATAGTTTTATAATTAATATTATCTCTTATATCACTGAAACAAAATACTACTGACTGACTCACTAGTAATTACTAGTTTTCAAAAACCATAAGGCTTAGTAAGGTGAAATTTTGCATTTAAGTTTCTCAAACACTATAGGCATGCACTAAAGAAGTACCAAAGTTTATTTGGTTGGATAGCGGTCTGTTCACAGCAACTATGACATGTTCACAGATTTGAAGCTAGTTATTACCTGTTAGAATGCTTTTTAAGCCCCTAGTAAGTGGTATAAAGCAGACATTAAACACAAAAAAAACAATTGAAATTTTCTTACAAAATCAATTCATAATTGAGTAAAATAAATAACAGCCATACAAAGAAATTGAATCTAAATCTAGCCTGAATTTTCTTTAGTTAAATTTTGTTAATTAATGAATTCCATTTGGAAATGAGATTTCGAAGTGGTCATCATAATATGATCCAGATCTGGGATATTGAAATGAGAGCTGATCCTGAACTCTAGATCACTTTTTGAGGGGTTGTTCAAAACTACATGTATGTACTCTAACTATGTATATAGTGGGTTTAATTTTGTATTTTCAATATAATTTGAATGTTTAATATCATAATTTATGCTGATTTGATTTAAACTAGGCTAAATCAATTTTGGTTATGGATTAGGCAAGTTAATTTTTCAGCAAAATCTGTTCAATAGATTTTATGGTGGTCATTTGGAATCATACATTTTTTGAATATCTGATTTCACTATTATAAACCACTTTAAAATCTGCATAAATTAGTATTTAAAATTACCAAAATCAATTGAAAATTAAAAAGCTAATATATGCAGATTATTTAGAATCAAATTAAGATTTTCTGAAAATGTGTTTGATAAAAAATTTATTTTTGAAAATTCACTTGGTTCCATCATATTAGTCAGAAGGCTTCAAGCCACGATTACTTGTATTTAATTATTTAAAAAATAAAACATAAAATTTTAATAGGTTGGTCTAGAAGTTGAACGTTCAGTGTCAGAAGCACTGATGTACATAACTGAATTGATTACACCCAAACTGAATAATAAATCTCTGTTTATTTAATGTTCACATTAGTCAGTAGGCTATAACTTCTTATTTCAAATTAATCGTTAGTGTTTCACTTCTTTTTTAAACTCAAATTTTTTTACAAGCTGTTGATTAACTTAAAATAATATTCTGGTTTTATAAAAATACAAAACTTCATACTACTGTATTCATTTATTCACTTTTAAGTAGCTATTTATAGACAATAATAGTTTTAATAAACTAATTGTTTATATGAAACAATAATTCAGATCAGAAATTTGTAAAAGAAATATGTTATTTTGTCTTGTAACAACTTTTGGTTACAATTTTTCTTAAAATATCTAAAATATTGTAAATAATAAGCTATCTTTTAATTTAATATTAGGCACCTCAGTGTAAGTTCAGAAATCACAGTTTAGAATGTACTTTAGCAATTAATTAAATTACCAACTAAAAAGTACTTCAGAACACTTGGTTTAAATATTTTTTAGTAGTCTGATTATGATAAAAGAGTGAATAATTTTTTGAGATTTTATACTTATACAATAACTTTTGTACAATAGTTTTTTATTTTTTAATTATATAATAGCTTATAATTAAGGCAATTTAAAAAATGCTAAAATGTTTTGTATTACTCTAATTAAAAATTATACAAGATAAAATGATACATAAAATTAAAATTATACATAAAATGTAATATAATAATAATTTAAAAAGAATTCAAATATCCATCACTCAATATAAATTCAATATTGATATCTAAATATCAAATTAAAAAAAATCAAGTATACATTCAAAGATCAACTATCTAAAAATTCAAATATAACTCTAATAACTATACCTCTAGAGCCTTACCGAGATAACCATGCATTTTGGTAAAAAAACGTCCATTTGTAAATAATTGTTATAATAAAATAATAAAACATTTAACTTAAATACTTAAAACTTAATTATAATTATTATAATTATAAATGTTTATTAAATGAAATAATGGTTAAAACAAACATAAAAGTAATTTTATGTAGTAGTTACATTGCTTTTTGCAGTGCCATAAAGATTACATTTTGCCATATTTTTTGACTGGATATACTTGGCTGGTATAATGTGTTAGATGTGATAGCAGTTTTGAACTCTGCATTAGGCTTTGTTTTTTTTTAATTTGACTAATTTTGGTAAATTGGAGGGCAAAGCCCACCATAATTAAATATTAAAGTAGAAACTGACAGGAGTTGAATTCTTTGTCAGTTGCTTACATGATCAGGAATTTTGCTACTTTTGTTTTGCAATTTACTGCATCTCTAAAATATTTACTGTGCTCAGCTAAAAATAATATTATCATTAACTATGTTAAATGTTAAATATATTCATTAAATTACCAAAAGAAAAAATATTACATTTCCATCCATGCGACTAAAAGGATTTAATGAATTGAGGATTGAAATAAGTGTGAAAGTTACAGTAATAAATTGATTTAAGTAATGCCATGAAGATTATATTTTGCCATATTCTTTCACTGATTACATATAGGCCATAAAGGCCAATAAGATATTTAAAAATGTTTAGAATGAGTATGATTTTAGTTCATATTATAGCAATAAAATCTTTTTTTTAAATTTCTACTAAAAGTAGTTGAAAATGTGAGCTATTCAATAGATCAGTCCCATACTGACCAGGAGGAACAGGGGATGTCCCCCTTTGCTCTTTATCCTGAAGCACCCTTTGCTTTTATCCATATGACTCCTAGGAAAACCTAATGGTATTTGTAACTAAATTACTACATACCTTCTTTTACTTCTCATTTTGCTCATAGTTACATAAATTATCTTATTAGAGTTTTTAAAACAAGATTAAATTCCACTTAAACAATAAAAACATGGATAAATTATTAATAATAAAACAAGAAACAGTTATAAATATATTGAACTTAATAGACCTTTACAACATAAATACTATATGTTGTATAAATTGAGCTCTGAAATGTTTGTGATGATTGTGTCATTTTTAGACGTTGACTAAAGACTTTATGAAGTAGATATTCTAAACTGTTTTAATTTTATGTATTATTTTGTTAAATTATCTCTGAGCTTGACAAGTATAAGATGCAGTCCCATTTTATAAAAAACCTGTTAGTTTCATAATATATTAAACTTATTTTTAAATATTCGTGATGTAAGTACATACTTGTATTATAGTATTAAGTACATGATGTAATAATTTTCACCTCTTTCAACATTTAAAACTGTCTTATGTGGTTTAAATTTACAATAAATGTTATGTAAGACAAATTTGAATTTCTAATATGGAGTTATTAAATAAATGAATGCATATTTATTGCATTTATTAACCAATATGAGGAGTCAGAGAGATGGGGTCTTAATCAAAAATTGTGAAGGTCTTGTGAGTCTCAGTTTATCATAAATATTTCAAATTTGAATAAGGTTTGTTTTAACAGAGAATTTTTTAATTTAAAAATTATCATCAAATAATCTACATTTTTCAATCATATTTATTTAAAGCCTTTTAAAAGTATATTCTTAGATATTTAAAATTGTAATTTTAGGAATATGTTATTAAAAATTTTCTGAAGGGGATTTCCATTCCCTTCTCCAATAGTTGGCAGCCCATACAACTACCATTCTGTACCATTCTATTTACCACCCTCTTGAAAGTGTACAGCTAGCACATCTCTGACACAGGTTTAAATTAGAAAAAGTGAAATGCTCAGTGAAGTCTTTGATATGACGGAAGTGAATCTTAAAAAGAAACAAAATTTAATAACCTCACATAAAGAACATTTTAATATGGAAATGTTTATGGATTTCACATTAGAAATACAACACTGACTGTTATAAAATTCTTAAATTTTTATGAAAATTTGATTTTATCATCATAATCAATGTTAAATCTTTATAAATTAAAACAACATTTTCAAATTTAACGTTAAATGGAAATAATTATTATTAAGTATTAAAAATTTTTATTTAAACAGATTTTATAGTTGATTTTTATTGATATTGATTTTATTTTATAGAGCAAAGTCATTTTCAAATAAGTATAAGAAAAAAGTAATACATTTTTAAAATTTAAATGATTACCATTTTAAAATGAATGAAATTTTTTTGCTGGGTATCAATAATCTTACCTATGCCAGTAGCAAAACTAATTTTTGCAGCAAGTTTGAAAAACATCTGGCCCCAATATTGTGAACACTAGAATACTAAAACATTCATGTGCATGCATGTGCACACACACACACACAATGCTCTCTCTCTCTCTGTCTATATAAATAAATAATATATATATATATATATATATATATATATATATATATATATATCAACCACAGGCGGGGGGTGCAGACTAGCTATTGAGAGGATTTAGACGTCCCTCGCGGTACCCAAGTCTAACAAACACTTACACTTACATTACTACACTTATGACTTTAACACTCTACACTCACACTTTTAGCAAGGCGATAATAGCCTCAATGTGCTTTTCGCCTTAAAATATCAAATATATATACATACACGACGTGTGTGTGTTGTGATTTTTTTAAAAAACCCTGAAAACATGTCATAAAGCTCAGTATTAGCATTTTTTCCATGATCCAGGGTCTAAATATTACTACAATTATAGTTAAAATGACTAATTTTTCAACAGAAATTGGCTAATAATAAAAAACCTCTTAAAAAATAGGCATAAGCAATTTTAAAAATTGCAAGCTTTTATAAATTTGTCTTCAGACTCTATAATTTAAAAAAGTTATCAATCAGTAATTAATTATTCATTAATTTC
Organism: Callitettix versicolor; assembly: GCA_022606455.1. Taxonomy (NCBI): domain Eukaryota; kingdom Metazoa; phylum Arthropoda; class Insecta; order Hemiptera; family Cercopidae; genus Callitettix; species Callitettix versicolor. The sequence goes on from CM040184.1 coordinate 59,449,590, forward strand.
ATATTCTTTTTAAAAGTATTAAATATGTTATGAAGTGCCTTGTAACCTGTTGAAAATTAACAAAATAATACTAATAATAACAAAAATAATACAAAATAATTCATAAAAATAACAAAATGTATACAAATAGGCAAACAGCATAAAAAAACTTTCTTGTTTTTAAGATATATTTGAACCAAATATTAGGATATGAAAGCCTAAATAACTTTTAAGTATAGGGCTGTAACTGCATTAAAAATAAATGTATACATTTGGAGTTAGTATTATACAATTTTTAAATGTGCTAATAAATATATAACATATTAATTGCCTGTAAAGAATAATTACCTGAGAAATAACTGATTTAAAATTTGAAAACTGTGTTTGTGGTTCAACATCCTCCTCTGCCTTTTCAGATAATTTTTCTTCCAGTTCTTGTTCTTCAGCATTCATTGTTATTTATTATCTTAAATTTTAATTATTCTTATTTTTCCACTAATTTTACATTTTTTATTCAAAACTATGAAAAATAATTTTACTCTTTAAGTTCTGGATATGATTCAGTATACATTCAGCATATGTACATTATATACTGGCAAGAATGAATTTTCTCTTAAGATTGGCTGAGTTATCTTTGTTGAATAAATATTATAAATTACATTGGTGTCAAGACCAATGTTATTTCCCCTGAGCAGTCAATTACAAAGCGAAGTTATCATTACTCAGTGTAGATAATATTTATCACAATTATAAAGAACTCTGGTTCCTAAAATTCATTCGTACTTAAGCATTTTACAATGTAGTTTTGGGCCAGTAAAATTTTTAAACATTTTAAAATAACAGGATCACTGTTTGTCATAAACCAATAAAATATCAACTCCTACAAAAATTCTAAAAGGAAAATATATTTCTTTAAAAGTGATTTTTATAATAATAAATATTATGTAAATGTTACAACTTCTTAGACAAGCGGATATTTTTTATTTTGTATCAGTATTAACTTATGGTCTCTGTTATCAGGTAATCTCTATTGAAAAATGTGCTGTCGGAGCAGCCATTATAGTAAGACAGACTTGAGATCCAAGATCGTTGCTTTGATAAAGGGCATTGAGTTTGTGTGCTTCACACAAATTTTGCAATTAAAAAAAAAAAAATCATTAACTTTTGGTCTACATTTCTCTCCAGAATTTTGTAACCTATGCATGTGTTAAAATTCCTGTTGACAAATGCTGAAGTGTATGTATTTTTGACTCTAACATTCACAATTTTGGTCTGATCTGGTTAAAACTATAAAAATTGTTTTTAGCAGTAACACAAACACAATTTTTTTAACCCAAAAAATCTGCTTAAATGTTTTAAAATGCTGACATCCAAAATATATTATAGAAATCAAAAGTTTTTCAACGATGATTTGGAGAAATTTGGCCTGTTCGTTTTTCAATTTAAATTTTCTTTGTTGTAAATTTTTAAATCGGTCAATTTGTTTAGTCTATAACTTTATGCAGACCCTCCACACCATAATGATTATGAGGAAGTGAAGTAAAAACTAGTTTTTAGACTTCTTGTAGAAGAAGCTGAAAATGGCACGGTTTTTCATTAAAATATGACAAATTATTGATTACCTCAGGTTATTTCATACTATTCTTTCATGAAGAAATACCCTGCAGGGGGTGCAGATTAGCTGCACCTACTGAGAGGATTTAGACATCCCTCGCGGCACCCGAGTCTAACAAACACTTATACATACAAGACTACACTTACGACTTTGACACTTTACACTCACATTTACATTTAGGGAGGCGATAATAGCCTCAATGTGCTTTTTGCCTAAAAAAAGAAAAAAAATTCTTGAAGAAATGCAAAGAATTGTATATCATTTTGTCTGAATATTAATAAAAATATAACAATTTCATCCATTAGATTGACGAATTGTACAGGGTTTAATTTAGTAATATGTTATTTACAATAATGTAACAATAATGTCCTAAATTAAAAAAGCATGTCATTTGCATTATTTTTTTTAAAATGGCAGCTGTTTATAAAATTTTTAATATGAATATCTCAAATATATATATATATATATATATATATATATATATATATATATATATTATTGTCTGCATTGCCCAAGTGTGCACAATAGTCGGACGTTAATCACCAAAAAATATATATATATATTCACAAGAGCCATTTGGTGGCCTAGTGGATAGCGTACTAGGCTTTCACCCCGAGGACCCGGGTTTGATTCCCGGCCGAGGGCTTGGCATTTTCATACGCTATAAATCATCCCATTGGCTGCAATAGTGTAATAAATCATCCCATCCCCGAGTGTGCACAATAGTCCGACGTTAAAAAAAAAAAAATACATATATATATATATTCATTTAACACTATTAAATACAGTGTTATTATGAATGTGAACTAAGTTTACCATTTAATTAAGAAAATTTGTTTTTATCAGCAGTTTGACAGGCAGTGTAGTCACAATATATAAACAGCTTGTTAATAAGATCTCAAGTTCATGGTAGACATTAAGAGGTTGAGAAGACCTTCAGTTATGTAAAAGATAAAATTTTTGTTGCTGAATTCCTAAGTAAAAAAAGAAGTTTTGTCAATTAATGCTGATTATAGAGAATGTATCTTCAAAGAAATTGCACATGATATCAGTCTGATAGCAAATGTACAAATCCTTAGAAGGCAGACGGAAATAATGTGATTTTTAACTATCATTAGCTTCAATTGGATTACATGAAACTTCTTCTTCAATTTTTTTTTGAGATATGTAGCATATTTCATCTACCTGGATCTGTCAATAGACATTACTACAGGATATGGTCAGTTATACAGTAACACAAGGACTCCATAACAAAAAGTTAGAGTTTGTTGTTGGTCCATTTTTTTAACACTTGGCTGCTATGCAATGATCTGTTGTTATAATTTACTTGGCTGCTATGCAATGATCTGTTGTTATAATTTACTAGCAATAAATGTGGTACAACGATTTATTGTTACTATACTTTAGTTAGTAATAGTTGATAATAAATCCAACAGATAGCATCTAAATCTACATTTCTCAATTAACTAATCTACTTAGTTCACTTCTCTGCCACTCATATTTTTCTGATTTGCAGAGATTAAATTATAAGGGCTGTAATATAACCTGGTCCTTCAAATTTTGTTTGTTAAGTATTTAAAATGGCTGACAATCATGATGTTTTTGTATTTAGTGTTGATGATGACATATTAATTTAAATATTATGACATATGAAAATATTCAATATATACCAGAGAATAAAACTATAACAGACAAATTAGGATATTAAGTAAAATAAAGTGGTTTATTGTAATTCAAACTTAAAATTTTAAAATTTATTTCTTCAATAAAAAAATAAAAACTTAATCTTTCTAAATTAAAATTTGATTGATACAAAAAAATATTTTACCAATAACTTCTACACAATATCTATAATAAAAGTAATTTTTTCAGATTTTAAAAATAAAAAATAGTAAATATATTTAACTATTCAGGTACATATGTACTTTTTGGCTAAAATAGTGTGACAATTGTAGGTAGGGTAAGCTATTGTTCAGGCTAACAACCAAAGGGTTAAAGGTTCAACATGTTACAAAAATAGTAATGACAACATTATTTGAACATGCTGTATGATAAACTAAAAAAAGATTGCATGAACATGGAGCTGCCTCGGTGGCCTAGTTGATAGCGTACTAGGCTTTCACCCCGAGGACCCGGGTTCGATTCCTGGCCAGTGCTTGGCATTTTCATACGCTATAAATCATCCCATCGTCTGCATTAGCCCAAGTGTGCACAATAGTCAGATGTTAAAACACAAAAAAAAAACAAATAAAAAAAATTTAAAAAATGCATGAACATGGTTTTGAGAACTATACCGGTATTTATGCCATTTTCATCACATCGAATGATTATTGATTTGAAATCTTTGATAATCTTGTATTTAGTATTATAGTAGTATATTCTGGCACCTGAGACCTCTAGACCTAAATCCAATGGACTTTTAGCTATGAGGCTTTTTAAAGGATTGAGTATACTGTTGAAAACTAGCAACTGTTGAAGAACTAAAAAAAAAAACTGTTAAGAAATGCTGTAGACAGCATCCTCCAGTCTAAGAATAACAAGGATAGTATAGAGGAAAGAGTAGTTAGGCCTACTGTTACTATTTCTCCAATAAGAGAATGGTGGCCCCTTTAAACACTAGTGATAACAACCCTAACAAGAGAAAACTTTTAATATTAAACAAAAAATAAAATTATGTTTAATTCTAAAAGATGTATGCATTAAAATCTAGTTTACTTTTCAAAGCTTTGAAATGAAATAAATAGTAATCGTTTAAAATTTGAACTTATTTTTGAAAAACCTTAAATATTTTCAAATACATGAATAAATTAAATGTTATATTTAAACAAATAATTGTCACTAATAAAAATAATAATCGAGTTATTGCATAAGTACTAGACAAATTTATATTAACAAATGATGAAAAGACATGAAACAGGATGACATCTGTAAATTATAAAGAATTCATATTATTTTATCAATAGCCTATAGCTTGGTGATGTTCACACAGAACTGACATTGCTTGTTAAAAGAACACTTTTATAAATCGAAGCAATATGGACATAGTTAAATTAAGTTGTGCAAAATATGTTTTCATTTAAAAATTATTAAAAAGCATGGTATTATTAATGGATAAAATATTACAAAAGCAATTAATTAATATGTCAGTATACCTGTATAGTAAATTAAGATCAAGGAAACCTGTAGCGTTCTGCCCCACCAAGTCACCCAAGCTGATACAGTGCATATATACTATATATATATATATATATATATATATATATATATATATATCTATAATTCGGTCTACAATTATAATTCGGTCTACAATTATTCGTTCTACGCCGTCTTCCGATCTCCAACCTCCACCGATCGCGGTCCCACCACAGGTCTTCTGGTAGATCCCTTTTTTATTTCCTCTTTGACTCCCTCTCTCCAGCTCAGTCTCGGCCTTCCTCGTTTTCTTCTTCCAGGTATTCGCCATTGCATGATTTTTTTTGGGAATTCGCTCATTCTTTGTACATGCCCTTACCAAACCAGATGTTTTGTTCTTATATCCTCTACAATTGTATGTCTTACGTCCATTATCCTCCGTATACTTTCATTTCTCACTCTCTCTTTTCTTGATATTCCTGCTGCTCTTCTCCAAAAGTCCATCTCAGTAGCCAACAGCATTCTTGTATATATATATATATATGTATGAGCTGCCTCGGTGACCTAGTTGATAGCGTACTGGGCTTTCACCCCGAGGACTCGGGTTCGATTCCCAGCCAGGGCTTGGCATTTTCATACACTAAAAATCATCCCATCGTCTGCATTAGCCCAAGTGTGCACAATAGCCAGACGTTAAAAAAAAAAAAAAAAAAAAAAAAAAAAAAAAAAAAAAAAAAAAAAAAATAAATAAATAAAATAAATAAATAAATAAATAAATAAATATATATATATATATATATGTATATGTATAAAACACTTGTACAATTTCAAGAAATCCTTAAAAATGTAGTAAATCTACATTTATGTCAAAAAAACTAAACTACCATTACTTAACAAATTTTGATCAACAAAAACTCATTTCATTTTTCATATTTATAGTACATACTTTTTGCATAAAAGTTAAAAAAATATTTACATGCAAAACACATGAGGAAATTAAAAAAAAAATGATTAAAATTAATTGGAAACATTAACGCTCCTGCAGCTTTAATTACCAAGCCAAATTTCATTACTGATCACTCTGTTTCGTCATAGCTGTAGTATTTAACTTTTGCATACAAATTATAAAAATAAGTATGTTTACATGTAATGACATTGCAATAAATTTCTAAAACCCTTACTAATCTCTTATTACTCATTGTAATGACAATGGTGTTCCACTGACTTATTTTATTTCAGACAATATAATTTACTCCAAAACCAAGACAATATCATTTAACTTTACTTACACAATATCATAATCTTTACTTACACTGTAAAGATTTATTTGTCACCTAGTAATTCACATAAAATAAATTCTACATATATAAATATTTTAAATTAATAGATTTCTTGAACCAAGAACGTTTCTTTATTATACATCCATTTATCAAATGCATCTCCAACTGAAATCAGATTGTTCTGTTTTAACTGAAAAAGGGCATGCCATAGCAAAGTATGAAAATTGATATTTTTCTGTAAACTGTGTAAGCAGGTGATGAGTTTTTGGCGGTATACAAAGGCGCTTCAGCAGCTTCTTTAATTGTAGATTTATTGATGGGAAGCTTTTTACTACTTGGGTTTTGTAAATAATTATTAGATTAAGGTAAACTAAAAGTAAGCAATTAGTATTTTTTGTATAATATTTGTATTTATTTTTATTTCAACAGAACAGTATAATATAAATATATCAAAATTTTAACTGTAAAACAAAGAAATTTGTATAACATTTATAAACAGAACAAGTTTGAACAAATAACATTTTATCTAAACTACTTAAATAATATTATAACAAAATGTATGATTTGGAATTGAAAATTTTAGTATAGTTTGTGAATATATTAAAACAGTTAGGCTAACATGATTTCTTAAATGATTATTTTTACTATCCAGTGATACAAAACTATGATTTGTGCAGCTTTATGAATTATTAATTTAAAATGATTTGATCTAAATATTTAAATATTTACTATTGTGGTAATGATATAGAACATTTAGGTTCCAGCAACATGATTCCTATTAAAATTTGTTATGTTCCTATGTTATACATAAAACTTTATATGTTCTTTTAAGCTTTCCACAATTACCGAATTGAAGCCACACATACTAGGATATTTTTCATTGGAATTTGTGAAAGATATGGAGTAACATTGAAGATATAGTTGCTGACATTTCTTCAGCACTGCTTCACTCAGAAACACTGTTACTTGATAAACAAGTTACTTAATAAAGCTATACGTTATTTTCCTTATAACACTTTATACATTATTTTTCTCTACACAATAAATTATCAATAAACAAATATTTTTCTTAATGTAAATCAATGTCTAAAATTAATTTACAAATAAATAGTTGACATTTACCCAAATGACAAAACTAGAATTTTTTTAGAACTAAAAATTAACTTTTTATTTCATAAATTTTTTAATGAAAAACTTATTACTGTTCAAAAAATTCAAACATTACATAAATTGCATGTAATGTTATGAAGTACCCAAAATGAGCATTCATTAAAATTAATATTGATAGAAGTTTTAGAAAAAACTTGATATAAAAATATCAAAAACATATTTTAGGTTGTACATTAAACACCCAAAAGAATAACCTTGAAATTTTAAATATTTTGAAATATGATGTAAGTTATGAGTCTTTTAAAAACAACTGTTTCACCCTGTGATTCTAAAAACGGTGTACATATGTACAGGTTTTGTGTAAGGGTAAACCTTATAGTTGCAGTAAAACTAAAGTACAACCGTAGGTCAAAAAAAAAAAAAAAAAAAAAAAAAAAAAAAAAAAAAAAAAAAAATCAATGACAATCTTTGTGATGGAATTGTTCTAGAATGTACAGTTACATACAGTCGTTAATAATCTTTAGATTCAAATTAAACTACTTTCCATATAATAAAATGACCTTGTAATCATTATAAGTTTAGTGCAATATAACCCTCGACATGTCAACTCTCCCAAATGTTAATTAATATACAACTTTGATAAAAATTATTAGTTATTTTCTTCTAAAAATATTATTCAAAATTTTGAACACTTTTCTCTATTTATTTATTACAATTTCAGTACTATAATCTCTTATTCATATTATTGGTATGTATTATAAAGTACAAGTTAGATCTAGATGGCAGTAATATAATTGAATGTACTATGGTTTTGCTGTAAGGGCTTACGAGTTAGTGGTAACATTAATTGAGTCTGTGAGAACTACAATTATTTTCCGTGAATAGATATTAAAGTAGGACTGTACTAGCATCACAGAAGATGTTGATAACGGTCTGGCATCCAAGAAGATAATTAAGGAATTGGAGATATGTCTGTGAGTGAAAATATGAAGCAATCTAATAAATAAAGGCAGGCTTATTTCAAGCAAGTTGTAACCAATATTGCGAACCTAGGATTACCAAAAGAAGGCTTTTAATGTATGTGCCTTTCCATCTTATCATTATGTATGAGGTAGTTTTAAGGGATTAAATATGTCAAGAACTATCAGGAGACTTTAGAGAAGAATGATATTCAAGACATTGTAAAAGACAATAATAAATTCTGTCTTAGAACTTTCAGGTTCTACTTTACTTCATCTACTAGTTGATAATATATGGGTGGGTTTGAATTTCTCATTTTCTTAACCTTTAACTACATGGAAAAATACAAAATTCATACTCACCCATGCAAGAAGATGTGAGGAAGAAAACCATTGAATAGTAGCAATTGAAACTGATGGTTTATAATTGAGTGAGAGCATGGACAAAGAGGAAGATCCTATAGATGTCTATCAGTCAGTCAGAAACATAAAAAATTGAGATATTATCTTACAAGCTACTGATGGATCATGACAAATTCAGGGATTACCGGTTTTGTTTTAATTGCAGAAATAATTCTAATTAAGCAATTAGGAGAAAATTACATGGTAGCAAAATATTCTAATCAACTGTCTAAGGTGGAAAACAATATTAGAAACATTAGCGTTCACATTGTACTAATAGAAATAGTGACGAGGAAGAAACAAAATTTACAGTGTTGAAATTTAAAACATCTATCAAAAAGCTGAAATAGTTTCAAGCTTAAGTGCTCTACTTTAAAGTCATGTCAACTTTAGAAGTTCAAGAAAAAAAGTTTTTATTTGAAATAATGTATTGAACACTTCTGGTTTGGTTCTAATAAAAGTGAAAGTGAAATTAGTGTTTGCAAGCTTCATTCTTCTTGGGGTCCTCTTCAGAGTTGACTATATGATTATTTTATAACTTCACTACAAAAAAAGTGTGAATTTGTTACATTTCTAATTCTAAATTTCTCTCATTGGTTATATTTCTCTCAAGTTACATTTCTATCAATAGTTATAATAAAATAATATAAAGCACCGTATAATTGGCAGTCCATTTATTTCAGACGCAGTTTTATTTTTAAGAAATTTATAATTTTATAAAATACACAAATAAAAACATTTGAGAATGGTGTATTTTACAATAAATATTATAATAAATGTAAATATATTAAATTTTAATACTGATTTAGCAGTTTTCATGTTTGAAACTGAAAACATAAAATTTTAAATATTACTGTCATTGAAATACGTACAGGTAATCTAATAGTAATAACTAAATTTTGAAATTTATTTTAATTATTCTTTCATATCAATGAAAACGTTTTTTTGATAATTTTAGAATGTTATGACTTGATTAAATCTGCTTATTAGTATTAGAGTATGAAGCAGGACCACTGATTATTTTAAATTACATCTTTTCACTTTCTTCAGAATAGAACAATAGAAATTTATTTAGTGTAATTTACAAACAGAGAAGTTGTACTAATTAATCAGTGTTGTTTATTTCCATTTTCCTGACAGTTTTGAAACAATTTTCTATATCTTCTAGGTTCTTGCCTTCAGTTTCAGGAAGAAAAAAGTATAAATACACAAGTCCTACAAATCCAATTGAGCCATAAAAAAAGAAAACACCATGAAGTTGTATAAGAGATTCCAGGTTTAGAAAAGTTTTTGAACATATAAAATACATAATGTAGTAGGCAGCAGCAGATATCCCTCCTCCAATACCTCGTCCCCTGCAACATTGACTCTTTTTTATTACAGAATCTATACTACTAAGAAATATTATAACAGGCTTCTTTGATTTAAATTTATAGGACATAAAAAGATGATTAGAATAATTAAAGTTAATATAACACAATGTACTATCATTGCTTGTTTTGATTCTATAGTTTTAAGGGTAATGTATAGTAAATATTAAAAAAAAGTAATTAATGAAGAATATGGGTGATAAAAATGCAATTAAAGTCTATAACAGAAGTAAAAATAGATTTGAAAGCTATAGAACCACAACATTTATCTTAGCTATTACTATATAAAAAAGTCATATTTATTTACATTCTATGAAAACATTTTACTAATAGTCTAAAAAATATAGTCTTTTACCTATACAAATTTTATTACTAAAGATATTTTTATAAATTGAGACCAATATAATTAATTTAGAAAATATACTTTGTTTATAATTGTGGCTGTATTATAAATTTGTAATACAGTTATATAACTTTTGTAAACAATTAACATTGTCTTGAATTTTAAGGCTTAAAGTGTATGGAAGTCAAACATATTAAGGTTTACAAAATATTATCAAACGGATTATAATATGTAGTTATGTTTGTACTTCTGTAGTTTAATATATAGTACTTGAAAATGACAATTACAAGTTAAAACTGGTAGGTACTGAGTAATAAAGCTGATTAAAACTTTGTTTTGATTTTGTAATCCAAAACTAACATTGATTTATCCTAACTATACAGTTGTCGTATATTGGACGTTTGAAACTTCAGTGGTTACCAAACTTTTTTATTGTGAGACCCAGCCTAGAATTTTGTTTTGTGACCCACCATAACACACACATGCACAAGCACATACACACACACCCACACATGCACATGTGCACACACACAAACACACAAACACAGACACACGGACACAGACACACAGACACACAGACACACACACACACACACACACACACACACACACACACACACACACACACACACACACACACACACACACACACACACACACACACACACACACACACACACACACACACACACACACACACACACACACACACACAGACACAGACACAGACATAGAAACAGACAGATACACACACACACACACATACAGTCTAATAATTACACTTCATCAGAAGAAAAGAGAAAATAGTGTAAAAGTTAGTTTAAAATTTTAAATCACACATTTATTTGCCTAGCTAGGTGCTTGTAATAGTATTAATAATAGTGCGAGCCCAGTACAGTTGCATTGTCCTATCGCCCTGTTCACTTTATTTCAAAAATATCTGTTTTGTGTGTAACTTTGTAATTGGCAGTGAAACAATTTTTGTGTAATTATAGTACATATTTATTGAGATATGTTCATTTTTTAATTTTTTTGCAGTCAAGAAAACAAACAATTTTAAGTTGTCCACCTCCCGTATCCCACTTGAGCTCCACACGAATTGCTGCCACAACTCTTTAGTGGATCTTGACCGATAGTTTGGGAACAGCTGCTTATTAGTTATGTGACATAGCATTTCTTTAATGTTCGTCCTACTTGTATTGAACTTAATTTATTTTACATTTCAATTTAAAATTGTTAAAAAAATATTAAGTTTCCTCATGGAAGTAATAGAGATTATAATGTGGAACATACCTTGTAGGAAATACTTCTGATATTAATGTCCATGGTATGGGATTAATTCCCAAACTCAAAGAAAAGAAAAATACTGAAAAAAGGACTAAAGGTATCCATGGATTAGAATATCCTGATCTTAATTTGAGCATACTGTAATATCCAAGTAGAAAGCAAATGGTCGAGCACATTGTAATAGATATCATTGAAATACTTCTTTTGCCTGTAATATGAACTAAGCTCATGCAACTAAGTCCTCCAGCCACTTGAAGCAGTCCTGCAACCACCTGCAATTAGAACACATATATCTAAGCTATAATAAAGCATGTCAATAAGAATGTAAAATATTCTATACAGTATTATTATTATAGAAAAAGAGTTATAAATTTCGAATGCTGAAGACTTCAGTAAGTTTTTTGTCAGGATTTAATTAAATTTGAACAATTGTAAACAAATTTGAATTAGTGAATTGCAAAATAATTTTGGAAAAAAGTTCTGAAAATACTTTTTATAGTTCCTAAAAAAAATAATATGAATACTGAAAGATCTAAAACTAGGGGGATAGACCAATTATCTTGTACTACTTGAGGCTTAATGTAAAGAAAAAACGATAATAAGTTTATATATATATATATATATATATATATATATATATATATATATATACCTTTTCAATCTGGTGTTGGACAAAGTTATCAGGGAATGGGAGAAAGAATTAAAAATTGAAGGGCACTGGAAACCAGTTCGACTTGGAAGACCTAAGGACAACACAGAAATTGCATGCCTAGCTTTTGCAGATGACCTAGCCATACTCACAGATAATGAAACAACAGTGAATAAACAGATAAAAGTCCTAAAGGAATGTGCAGAGAGAGTCGGTCTACAGATCTCATTTAAAAATACCGAATTCTTCTGTTCAAAATTAAATATTCAAGAATTAAACACAAAATATGGTAGTATAAACAGAGTCAAGCACTTCAAATATCTGGAAGAAATTCTTGAACCCACAGGTGGCAAGAAGGCTGCGCACAGGGTTCGGCTACTGAGAATGAAGAGGACTCTTGGAGAGACTCCACAGAAAAGCTACCATGGAGGATATTTTGAAGGAAGAACGCAAAATCTTGAGGAAGATCCTTGGCCCGAGATTAACAGAAGATGGATACAGGTTGCACTCCCGGAAGACCACAGAAAAGATATCGAACCTGGCAGCAGATATCAGAAGAAGGAGGCTTCGGTTCTATGGACACATCAGTAGGCTCCCAACAACGAGACTTGCCAACAGAATCCATAAGTATATACAAGGAGTCAAATCAACAATGTCGTGGATCATACAAGTCAGAATAGACCTACATGATGCAGAAATAGACTCAACAGACGTTTAAGACAGGAACGCATACAGGAGAAAGATGCTCGGTTGGAAGGTCCCAGAGAATGAAATCTCAAAGAGAGCAAGGGTAAAATGGATGGAGGAGCGGAAGAGGATCCATGGGGACAGGATGAGGGAGGTGTGGAGGATTAGAAGGAATAAGACATGAGTCGGAGTGCTTTGCGTGATCCAACAGGGTCTATTCGCAAATAATAATAATAATAATATATATATATATATATATATATATATATATATATATATATGTATATATATATAAAATTTTGTAATGTAAGTTCATGATTATTATAAAGTAGTTTAAATGGTACCATATAATAGGTTATTATATGCAATACTTACTGTAAACCAATGTGCATCAATGGGCAGGTGCAGTGATTCATATATTCGCACCATGAAGGGTCTGAAGCCAGAAAGAGCAGCACAGTGATAGAAAAAAAAGAATAAAATGACTAGTCGAAGTGGGCGCAATATTTCTGGTCTGAAAATATATTTTATTTTTTCTATTCTGTATAAAATGTTGTTATCAAGTGTACCTATTTCTTCAGTGTTGCTTGATCCTTAAACACAAAGAGGAAAAAATTTTATTCTTTTAAGTTTTGGAGAAGAATTAATCTTTTCAAATGTTCTAGTCAGGTTTATGTAAGGGATATTAAAAATTGTTTAGATCAATGTAATATACTCGAAAAAAATGCAATGAATATGTCTTAAAATTATGAGATAGTGAGTGATTATTTTGAGACACATTAATATGTTACACAATTTATAAAAATAATACTGTGTACAGGTTACACTCAATTTACCAGATTTGCCAGACTCTTGAGCCTAAATCTAATTTCAAAATGTAAGAAAACTGATTTAGTTGCAATTAAATTTAAAAATGAATTTATGTTTTGGTATTTGGGGAATAAAATAATTTATTTAAAGATTACTGATGCTTTAATAATATAATAATTAAAGTCATTTTAAAGTAAAAGTTATTTGAAACACAAATTAAAAGTAGTAATAAACAATTTTTATTACAAATATTATAACCTATTTAAATATTACTGTGTTCAGTATAATGATCTGCCTTTCCTAGCTTTGTCAATTCTACTTTCGTTGTCACGTTTCGGAGAACCTCCATCTTCAAAAACTATATCTATACTCTAGAGTAGAGTACTGAACATAGTGACAATAATCCTAGCAGAAAAGAAGAAGAATATAAGAAGTATTTAAATATTAATAAAAAGTGTGACCTAATTTCTCTTATAACTTTATCAAGCTTATGAAATAGTTTGTCAGAACTCATCAAATTGAATTCATTGTTGTTTTTCTTAAAAATATTGAATTCTTTTGATTAATAATTATTATCAATGATTGTTATTATGAAAAAGACAAAACATTAAAAAAAAGATGTGGTATTAAAAATAAACAACTGAAAATTATAACTTATAGAGAGTCCTTTAACTGTTATTGTGAGCACAGAGCTTAAGTAAAACCTTATTATTATTTTATTAGATATAGTATAATAATTTTATATATTACCATTTCCTCTGCCGCCAACTTCAGTATAAACTTTGCCCTTTGATGGAGAGTACAGTTTTGGTCCACTTTTATTAGACTGATTAACGTATTCAATCATAGAGAGAAATTCTTTTCTTATTATTTCTGGAGAAACCCAACCTCTCAACCAACATAACGATTTCTCTGCTTCTGATCTTCTACCTTTAGTTAATAGCCAAATAGGTGACTCAGGAACCTAGAACAACAGTACTTATTCTTTTATAGGGAATTTAAGAATACAATTTTCATTTTTATTGTGTTTAGAAATATGTTTATAAAGTCTATTTTTCTGTTTAAAAACTGTTAGTTTTTTCAGTATTTTTGTATAATTCATTAATTTTTTTTAATTGGCTAGCTGCATTTTTAATCAGTAACACTGATATGATAATGGAAAAATGCCTATAATAATGTGTAAAGCTGAGTCTTTTTATAAATTTATCTTTATGTAATCAGCCCTTAAACAGAACAAAAATATATTGATTATTATGTCTCCATAAATTGTCCAGTAGGTGAATTACAAAAAGGTGGAATAAAAGTTTTAATTTTGTAAGGATTTCGTGAAAGAAAAAATAATTTGGTTAGTTACAAAGATTTACAGTTAAAACCAATGTTTTAAAATTTAATTAAAACAAAACATATTTATGGTTAATTGGTAAATAAAAAAAGCAAATAAAATGAAGTGTCAGTCGTGTCTTATATTGGGGTTTTGTAACGACATTTAAAATGAGTTAAAAACTTCAATACAAGAAATTCACAATCTTGATGACTAAAATTAAAAAAAATATATTTTTGTTACTGTACCTGTAATATGGCAATGACTGTGATAATAGGAACAGATGTACTTATAGCGGCTGACATTCTCCAGGTGGTTAGTGTGCCCAGGAGAAACATAAACATATATCCAATTGAAACACAGATACTTGTGAAAGAAGTTAACGTTGCTCGTAAGTGGGGCTGTGATATTTCTCCGACATAAGACAACGTAGGTGCTTCCATGAAACCAATACTGAAACCCAGCATGACTGCTGCTATGTACAGCATGAGAACTGACTGTGCTGAATATATCAGTAACCAACCAATTAACTGAGGTATACTGACTAGAAGCATGCATTTCTTGCGACCAAAAACATCTGACAGGATACCAGCCAAGAGACTGCCAACTGGTTGACAAGCAAAGATGATCCCAGCTGAAACACATTTTATTATAAATACATTGCCAACAAACAAAAACAAAAACTAGTCCTTTGGAATATTTTCTACTCCTACTGTTATCATCAGAAATTACTCTTTTTTCTCTCCTACTCCTTGTATTTTGGTTTTAAATGGCTTGCATTGAAATAAAAAAAAAAACAACAGTTGTTTATTTTTATTGGCATTGAGATAAAAAATAAACAAGTTTCTATCTGTCAGCATCACAAATAAATGGTGACAGATGGCAGATCAAAGTAGAAATAAAAATGTGTTATAAATATGTTTTAGCCCTTCATCAGCTCAAAAATTAATTTTGTTAAATATAATTTTATTTTTGTTGGCATGAATTAAAAAAAAACATTAATTAATTTAAGTGGCAAAAAGGAGGAACATATTGACATCTGTAATTCAAAACAACAGCTGACAATTACCAAAAAAAATGAAAAGTTTTTAAAGATATTGAAGTTTTACACTTTAATTTTATCTACATGTGAGCATAGTTCACATTAGCTATAATTCAGCTCTATTTCTATGATTAAAATTGAGATTTCAGTCTACATTTATTTACTTTTTTATGGATTTTCAAAAGGTAACTAAAGGTGTATTTGTAAAAGTAAAATCTACTGTATTCCAATAACTGATTTGTTGATATTTTGATTGTCGGTTACTCACCAAACCAAGAAGCTTGAGAGTCTGTAATTGTAAAACCAGTTTTCGCATTGTGCAAAGCAGCAATAACAACTGTAGGCATTCCAGTCATCATCCCCAGAGCAAGCAATAGCAAACTTTGAGCCCCTGTTGCTAGAATCTGTGCAGCAAAAAGTAACTTAGACTACATGAATTATTAATTAATATCCTTAATTTTCAAAAAGTTTATAATGTATGAAGTAGTGTTTTTGATAAATAAAACAATTCTCAAGTGAACTTTGGATTATATCAATATTTTTTTTTTAAAAAGGAGTACAAGTGAAAAAAATTATATTTTTGGCTGTACTGTAATAAAATGTGTAAAAAAATATAGTAATACTTTTGGCTGTACTGTAATAAAATGTGGTCAGTGCCATATGTTTTATGTATTGAATGTGCTGTGCATAAGAATAACAAAAAATTCTGCCATTATCAAAATCAAGTATTCAAGTAAAACAAATATAGTGATATTTTTGTCTGTACTGTAATAGAATATGGTCAGTGCCATATGTTTTATGTACTGAATGTGCTGTGCATAAGAATAACAAAAAATGCTGCCATCATCAAAATCAAGTATTCAAGTAAAACAAATATAGTGAAATTTTTGTCTGTACTGTAATAGAATATGGTCAGTGCCATATGTTTTATGTACTGAATGTGCTGTGCATAAGAATAACAAAAAATGCTGCCATCATCAAAATCAAGTATTCAAGTAAAACAAATATAGTGATATTTTTGTCTGTACTGTAATAGAATATGGTCAGTGCCATATGTTTTATGTACTGAATGTGCTGTGCATAAGAATAACAAAAAATGCTGCCATTATCAAAATCAAGTATTCAAGTAAAAAAAATATAGTGATATTTTTGTCTGTACTGTAATAGAATGTGGTCAGTGCCATATGTTTTATGTATTGAATGTGCTGTGCATAGGAATAACAAAAAATGCTGCCATTTTCGAAATCAAGTATTCAAGTAAAACAAATATAGTGATATTTTTGTCTGTACTGTAATAGAATGTGGTCAGTGCCATATGTTTTATGTATTGAATGTGCTGTGCATAGGAATAACAAAAAATGCTGCCATTTTCGAAATCAAGTATTCAAGTAAAACAAATATAGTGATATTTTTGGCTGTACTGTAATAGAATGGGATCATTACCATATTGTTTTATGTATGTGCTGTGCATAAAAATAAGAGGAAAAAGCTACAATTATCAATATTGACTATTCATAATAAAATAATAATTTTACCTTCAGATATCACAACGATACACTGTTACAATTTTAAGGTTATAATTTTATATATTTAAGGTAAATATGTAATAACTGTGTTTAAAATGCAGCACAATTTCATCAAACTGATATATTAACTAATAAAATAAAAGAGTAAACAATTTACCTGAGGTAATGCAGTTTTGTATTTGTTTTGTATTGTAAGTTTTTCATCTACATTTTCATTTCCAATCAAGTTATTTCCTCGTTCTTCCTCTTCACAGTTGGTGCTAAAATTAAACAAACATCCTTTTATACTAACCAAAGTGGAAATACTGCTAATTTATTTTACTTCTTGACACAGAGAATGCAGAACCCAGATGCTCGTATACCAAATATTTTTCTAAACCGTAGCACAGTGTGTCTTTAAAGAAAAATCGTGCTAAACTTTAAACAAATTCACCGCTTTGGATATGTTCGGTATGTATTTACTGTTTTTGAAAGATTTAAACTTAAACAATTTAGATAAAAGCCATAAAATAGTCTTTATGTTTTAATTGAGAGTGTCGACACATTTTCAGAACAATTAACAGTTAATCAGCTGTAAACAAATGCACTGCATGACCATGTGCTTAATTTAACTTTGGAGTGCAAGCCATGCACTCTAGGCAGCCATGAGCCTACCCTTTATCGTGTCCTTACAATAGTGGTTGGCAAACTTGTCTTCCAAAAGAGCCAAATATAAAAAATAGAAAATTGAAGTTTATTCAAAGAACCATTTTTTAAAACTTAAGCTTTGCTGTAGTAGAGACATTTTTATGGAAATTATTATAATTAAAAGTACATTCTCGAGCTTGCCTTTCCTAATTTTTTATTAATTTAACTAACAGTACATTAAATATAAACAGTACCATACTTATATAAAAATTATATTATTTTAAAAATATAACAAGTTAAATAATATAAAAGGTTTCCTTAAAAAAATATTACAAATACTCCACTAGTGTGAACAATGGTCTTGCATTTCCTTGGAAGGTAAGAGTGTCAGGTTTGTATGTCGTCTCTAAACCGGTATAAAGACGCTCGAATTTCGAGCTCCACAATTCTTTATTTTTTAAATTCAGCAACTACATTTTAATGTTACCAATATCAATATTAAAGAGCGAAAACATTAGAGGTTTTTTAACAAAGACTAACGTCGCGTTGTTGTTTTTAAAGTCTTTGAACCTGATAAGAAAAGCTTCCTTCATATTTAACAGTGTTGTTCTGAAATAGCAAATGTCAATATTGGATTTATTTTCTCGACAATATTTCAATAGGCATGGAAGTGTATTAGAGTTTCTCTTTCAAAAATCTTCGGCAAAAAGCAACAATTTGTTTTCGAATGAACAAAAAATATCTTCTAATATCGAAAAAAAATTCTATAGGCTTGTGTTTCAAAAAGTTTACTCTTACAAGGCAAGTTAATAAATAATATTCCGTGTCTGCACTGAAGATTTCGTGGAAGAGCCGCAGCCAAGGAGTCAAAGAGCCGCGGTTTGCCGACCACTGCCTTACACCAATACCGCCTCCTTACGCTACTCACTTAATGATTAGCTAAAACCGAAGAATACATAATAACATGATCAGTGTTCTTTATAAGCGCTCAGTTGTGTACGTCGAGCATTGAATAAAATTAATTTGAATTTATGTTAATTTCGACATTATGTTCTCGGTCCAATCCATCTTTGACATATGCACGCTATGAATAACAATATCACGAATACGTCGGTCGTGAATTTCCAGAACGAAGTGCCAAAAAATATTGATTGTCGTCGCGGCACTATAAACAGAAGTGAAAATTTAAGTCCGGTCTTTCAGTTAAATTTGTTTCATTAACTTATTTATTTTAATGTTATTATTGTAACCTATTTACATATTTCATATATTATTACGCAAAGCATTCCGATCGGTTTTGTACAAAAAATTATGGATCTATTATTGAAACTACATAGCCTATACGGGTATCTACAAGTTCGTCAGAACCCAGAGAATTTTCGCGCCTCATACGTTTCCATTTTAAGGCTTTTCAGTAAGATAAAACCGACTTAAAACCGATAAAAGTTCTGTAAAAAATTCCAGGAGCAGTATACAGTGCCCCGTGAGAGTGCAGCACAATGTAGGCATAGGTGACAAATAATTAAGTGTGTGTGTACCAAAAAAACTGTTGAAAGTAATAATTTATTGCAGTTTTCAAAACTTAAATGATTATTGACCGAATCAGTTTTGCAAGTAGAGTCGATAAAACAATCTAGACCAGTTACAATACGTAAATGTTACTAAACAAAAGACTTTCCTGATGGTAAACAGTAAATACCTGTTTAATTTAGTTTTGCAATGCAAAATCCGTTTGTTGTAGGTTTCATTTGTAAATATTTTAATAAGGTTCAAAGTTGGAATTCAGTCATTTAATTTTATAGGTTATAGTGGTAAATACGAACGTAGAACAAAGTAAAGCCTATTGTATTAAATAATCTAAATATAGTGAATGATGTATCTTTATTAACAGGTCATACAAGTATTAAATATAACTATAACGTCTATTTTAACAGAAGTTCATATTCACAAGAAGTAATATGTGTATATGGTTTTGCAACGGTTTTACTTAGGACGATAGGCCTATGTACAGTAATCCTAAAATGCAAATATTGAAGTAAAGATTAGTGTATTATTATAATTAAATACCAGCCAATGGTACTATGTGAATTATGTTATTTACAGAATTCATGCTCTTTTACGTTCAATTATGGATAGGATTTCATAAAAAAACGTCCTAACCTTTTTTCCTTTTCGTTTATGTACCAACAAGGAAAATTATAATTGCCACATACTTTCATAGGTCTTGTATATTTCAACTATATTTCATAGTTTGTATTGTGCTATTATATTGTAAGCTTCTTGCTGTACATTGTTGTATATTATTCGTTTCTTTTTCCCATTAATTGCGAAAGGTCGCAAGGGGCCAGTAGTCATAAAACATCAATCTTATACAGTATATCCAATTGTTAATCCTACAAAAGTTGTAATCACTGGACTGGGCATGTAATACAATGGTTTCATTAGTAATTTAAATAATTATGAATTAAGTTATTTATATAAAATAAATAAATAACACAAATTAAAGGAAAATTTGTATAAACCGTTAATTATAATTTAAATATGTACTATCAAACTTATTTATACACATAATATTAAAAAAAATCTATATAAACCTTACGAAATACAAATTTAATTGTAAATTCTATAACAATTTTGTGCTCTAGAGAGGCTGATTATGACGTTTCAGCGGCTTTAACCTTTAACTACCACTACATAATTTTTGCCGTCAACACCTATATTTTTCTGGGTTTGGGCCGCTACAAATATAATTTTTGCCATTTTTTTGTAGTGACCGGTCATATCATTTGCGAGTAAGAGGTGCGTTAACGACAGACGGACACAATAGGCCAATTTGTAATAAGGGCCTAACCTTGTAATTTGTAATTGGTTTTGCCTACGGACTCTAAAAAAAATAATACAATATTTTGTTTCTATTAACAAAATATAATCATTGTCAGAATTTTTGTTGCGTAAAGTATTTTTAATCAGATATACTCGTACATTTGAATCAATATTTATACTTCAATATCTGGCTGTGTCCACAATGTCTAAGTTTTTAAGTTTAATGTTAGCAACACTGTAATAACAGCGTATTTGATACCCACAACCATGGTCCATGTTTTGATTTATTGTCAGAGTAGACTTTGGAAAAATGAGTTTTTTAAGCTTGGCTAAATAGCCTGTCTTTAATGTAACGTAGTTTATATACCAACAACTAAGCATTATATTACCTCATTTTAACACTTTGTCTATCGAGTGCTTACACCATCCCCACACTAATGAAGGGTTTGTTTCTACAACCCTCCTGTACGTCTAGTAGTCAACGTGTAAACTTTATTCTAATTAATACGGAACGGATTTTCAACCCTTTAAACGGCACAATAAAATAACCTCTAAATTTGTTTTATAATATTTTTTATACAAAAAAGTATAGAATTATCGTTTTTGAGTCTCTATAATAGCAAACTTCGCCCTTGTTGGGGGGAGGCTTACCCCCGAATAACCCCTCCCTTGTGTAAGTCCTAGAGCCGCTACTGGTTTTGCATATTACATTAATATACTAACGTACATGCGGCACGGCAAGCGTGACACATTCCAAAGCTATTGCGAATTTCTACATTTTCTTCATAAAAAGTCTCAAGCGTAGTCAACAAAGTCACAGAAAAAAAATTACAATACGCAGCTGACGTGATAGAAGCTTATTAAAAAAAACTTTCCTTTATCTTACCCTTTTTGAAATTCTGATTTTACCATTATAATCAGTTATAAAATCTGTGTATATTACGATTTTAAACCTTCAAATTACGTAGGAAACTCAAAAGTGACACCTGATGCCGTAAAACTTTTTTTTAAAATTTAAACGTATTTTGAAAATTCAAAATGATAATTTACGCAATTGTTAAACCTGATCACGATTGTAAAATTAGATTTTCAAAAACATTAAAAAAACAGTTATGAATTTTTAAAACTTTGAAATGGCCACACTTTGAAATTTTGAAACTGTTAAATGAATTTTCGTGGTTAACGAATTTGTTTGAGATATTACCATATTCGATTTTTTTGTCAAAACACACACACATACACTATATATATGTATATATATTAATAATTTTAACAACACGTCAAAAAATGATTTAGTAGTTAGGAACGGTGCTCATTTCAAAGGTTCCGGGTCTGGTTTGTACTATGACCACTCTAACAGCTCAATTTTCCTTAATGTAAAATACATTATTAACATTATGAATTCACATTTCTTGTATTATTAGCGTGACGTTAATGTATAAGAAGCTTTTAAAAACTTTGCACAAATATTCTTAAAATATCAATTTTAAATCATTAATTACAAACGTTAGACTAATTAAGATGGCTCTTCGGTAGTTCATTGTAACGGTTGTGTACGAAATCACATCGGAAAACAACAGAAACATTGACAATTGTGTGATAAATCACATCAGAAAACAACAGAAACATTTACAATTGAGTACAGAACAGTTTGAGAGATGTAATTGTATGTATCTGTATTGACTAATAACCGCAAGTCAATGATTTAAATTAAAAGGTTAAATTGGATAAACGTTTTTTACAGATTTGATTTCATTCATGTTCTCAAGTCAATGTAGTGAATTTGAAATAAAAGGAAAATGAAGCTCGTGTTTAAATCAAAGTAACCAACCAGACAACGATTCGTTATTATTACAGTGGTGAGGGTTATATTATTATAGTGATTAATTTGTATGTAATAGGCCTCGTGTTATTTATTGCTTCAGTCTAAGTCTGAACGCTTCCTCAAACATTAATAGGCCTTACTGTAACATATGTTATATCATTGACAACAGACTGTTGATAAAGAAGAGATAACGATAAAGAAGGGACATATCATCGGGTCCAGTTCTAGGTCTGTCCATTTACAGCAAGAAGTATAAATTTTAAAGTCTTAAGCCGTTTTGTTCCTTGTTATTATTGTTTATTTGGACATTCGCCATTATTTGTGTTTATAGAAACATTAGGCTACACGACTTTTCCAAATAGCCGAATAAACAAAAATAATAACTTGAGTTTTGTTACGATTTTCAGATATATAATAATGTTAATTAGTTTTAGATAAATGTTTAGTGCTGTTACTAATTTCTGATTATTTGTAAGGTAAATAATACTGTTGGCTAGTTTTTTGTAACTATTTATATTTGTAATTATATGTTGTTTGTTTATTTACCTTTATTTTTATTTAATTATTTTTCTATAATGCTTTTTATTTATTTTTGTGGTGTTTTGTTGTAAATATTTCAATTTCGCGTCATGGCGATGTTAACCTTTATGGTTTTCGCAGGAAAAAAATTGAATATTTCATCATTATTGTTGAATGATAAAACCGTCATCATTTCTTAGGGCATAAACTACCGGTAGTTTTGACCTAGTGTAAAATACGGTCGTTACGAAAGATATATGGAGAAAAGGTGAAATTGAAATGTTACATAGTTATTGCTGCAAGTATTTTTCTAAAAGCAGCGAAAATAGCCTGACACGTGTACAAAATGTTTACAATAATAATCACTACTGAGAAAAAAAAAACAAAAATACAATCTTGAAATCAATTTAAATCACAAAAACTTTTTGAAAACGATCAGTTTTTCAACTAATATTTTTTTAAATGTTACTGTTTTGAAGAAAATTTTGATAATAACTAAAAATGATGAATAAAACAGCAATCTTCTACTTTAAGCAAATTGTTTTCGAAAAACATGCAACCAATAAGATGGTCGTAAGTTGATTTAGTGAAACTGTGTCGGTATTGCACACCTACAAATAAAAACTATTTCCAGATTAAGAAATACTACAGAAATTAATAAATTCAACTCAAACATAACGAAATATTCTCATTAACCGTTATTTTTTTATTTATTATTTTTTTTTTTTTGGTGTTTAAAGTCCGACTATTGTGCACACTTGGGCTAATGCAGACGATGGGATGATTTATAGCGTATGAAAATGATAAGCCCTGGCCGAAAATCGAACCCGGGTCCTCGGGGTGAAAGCCCAGTACGCTATCAACTAGGCCACCGAGGAGGCCTTTTTTTTATTAATTGATTTTTAACCGTTATTAACAAGTTCTGTGTGGAAGATTTTACAGAATTAGCTTATTTAATACACATATTCTATTTTTATGACCTTTCAAAGATAATACAGTATCCTAAATCCTTCTAAAGTCCGTAAGTGGACAACTAATTATTAACAGCTAAAAAAATGGCAAGAAAACTATAAACTGTTCAAAAATTTTGGGACAACATGGCGGCGATATGGCATGAAAAACCTGTACCAAATATGTTTCTTCCTCTTAAACTTTGACTGGAGGATATATTCTTCATCTCCAACTAGTGTACTTAAAACAATTTATAAACAAACTTTGATTACATAATAAATCTGTGATACCACATGTGTTACGTAACAATTGAGGTCATGCATAGCGTGTCAAGGTCATTAGCCTGTTAATTTATTTTCTCTGATTAATTAATGACAAATCACTTAATTTCGATTACTTTTTTTGGTCTTAATTAATATCGCATATCAAATGCAAGTAACAGTTCTAATTCTTACTTGCTGTAATCATGTGTCTATTAAATGCATTTGAAGAGTATTTATTCAATATTTGTAATCTAGAATGGTATTGTTTTCATTAAATTTTTGAAATTAATATATTTACATTAATATAGTATTAAAATATTTATATAAATCTTGAATGAATGCGACATATTATAATATTTCGCCTAAGTAATCTGATTACTTTATCATTACAGAAAGTATAAAGACATCATGGTGGACATGAAAAAAATCGATTTTGATGTTTTCATGAATGATTAAGTTTTAATGTTAGTCCAAGAAGTGATTTTGATTTCTGTGTCTGTGAAAGAAGGAATTTACCGATTTCGGTGAAATTATTGGCATGTAGGTTTGTAATCATCCGAGGACCATTTTTCAACTTTTCAAAAAGTTCCTTTTCAAGTTTTTTTAAAATTAAAAACTTGTTCTTTTTTGGAAAAAAGTCTTCAAAATTGGCTCAAAGGATTTGTTTAAATTTTGCATACGTCCGTATGTAAGTATATAAACGGAGTATGCGATTATATATCCCCAAAAAACCTGATACAGGAGGTTTCGAAATTAACAGAAAATCACGTATCATATTTCGCGCAAAGGGTGTTTTTTGAAAATTCATAACTCAAGGAAAAGAACGAAATCTATTTAAGTCATTAATAAAAGGAAAATGTGTGTGTGTGTGTGTGTGTGTGTGTGTGTGTGTGTGTGTGTGTGTGTGTGTGTGTGTGTGTGTGTGTGTGTGTGTGTGTTGGGGGGGACGATGTACAGCCAAATATATGACACTCAAATACTTCGATTTTTTTAAGTAGGTGGTCAGAAGAAGGTTGGATATCCTGAAAACGGATTTTAAAATTTCTAGTTATATTTTTAAAAATTAAATATTTAGCTGAAAGTTACACTTGTTTATATAGAACGTTCACAGTGGGAACGTTAGAATTTAAAGGCAAGTACTGCTAGTTAAAAATAAAAAAAATACTATTCGAAAGTAAATCAAAGAAGAAAACTAAAATAAATTTTGAACCCCGTCAGGGTTTGTTTGATTTTTCGATTTACTCTCTAACAGTAATTTCCTTTTTCTAAAAAAATTCGCACACTAAGTTGAGTTATAAAATATTCATACATTAACAAAACCTGATTTTGAAAAGTTAGTTGATTTTTCGGTTTTTGGTCGATAGCTTTCGAAGCAGAATTTTTGAGTAAATAATTTAATCTTAGAAAGTTTGTTTAAAGTTTGTGTACTATTTATTAAATTAGGAAGTAAATTTAAAGAACGCTTTAAATATAAATTTAGGTTAATAATAAAATATTGAAACATTATTTAATATGCCATACACAAATCTACAGTTATTTGAACAATAAACATAAAAGTGAGAGGTTAGGTCAAAATAGATTTTTATAGAGAGAAATTAGTTGTACTATTTTACTAGTAATATTCAGTTTAATTATGTGGGTTTTTTATTTAATTTTCTATAGGCCAAATTAAAAAAATTGATATATCACGCGTCTGTGATATGTTTAAATATGACAAATGTTCAGGTAACTTTGATAAGAAGTAAATAATACTAATATTTTGTTTAAATACAAATTCTAAACTAAATAAATTTGATATAAATGAATAAAAAAGTAGCAAATTACTTTTTCTGATGACTAAGAAGCGACATTAAGAAAACAAATTTATAAGTAGGCGTCAGCTTAGAATTAAAACAACACACAATTAAGAATTTCTTGTCAAAACCACGTCAGCTTACAATTAGTCAAATCAACAAAAACTGAAAATGTTGTTATCAAAACCACGTCAGTTACACGTGTAATGCGTACACGTTAGTTTAATAATGTAATCTATTAAAATGTTACAAAAGTTTCTCGTAAGACAATGAGTCACAGAAACTACTGAAGTCAAATGAAGCCTATAAAATAATTCGCGAAGAAGGTAGGCCTACTTTCAAAATCAATAAACTTTACTATACGTGATTTGTAGCTAAAAAGTGGCCACAATTAAATTGATTTTTAATTTAGCCATTATTAAATTTTTTTATTTAATAAAGATTAAAATAACAGTAAAATAACTGTAAAAATGTAATAGATTGATAGGTCTGTATGGACGTTGAAATGTAATATTGAATATAAATGCATTTTATTTAATACAACTGACCTAACATAACCTTTACTATCTCTCGCGTTACGTAACAGTTCATGTAACTTTGTGTAGATCTTCGCTAGGTTAAAGTAATAAACAAAAATAATGTCTTACAATTTAGTTTTTTTAATACAGTTTAGTTCGTGTTTATTAATATGTATGTATAACTTTACTTCAGTGTACCGGAAATTTAACTACTTAATTATGCTGAAGATGAATTCTTGACACCTGATAAATATACACAAACCCAAGTTAACTTTTTGACTATAACAACTATCAAATAGTTTTATTACAGTGATATAAAAGTATTTACCTGGTAATGGCATCCATCACTGCCAGTGGCTGGAGTTTGTCTGGACTTCACGAGTACTTCTTATACTTACGTAACACTCTGGAGTCTATTATGTAAGGTGTTAAGTCTCCTATTGGACACGCCTCCTATATCCGTTAATAGTTTAGGGAGCTGAATATATTTTTGGGCATATTTTTAAGTATTAAATGCAAACTGGCTTAACTATTATAGTGCCGTAATGGGCGGTTGTGTTTAAGCAAGAAAATATTATAAGTAAATAGATTTAATAAAACTGTGAACAATTTGCTGTAAACACACACAAAAGAAGGTATATTCAATATACAAAAACCTCTATTGATTTAGCTTTGCTTATACAATTCCATATGATTAGCCGTACCTATAAATCGTTACTACGGTTTCAATTTTTTCTAAAAAAACAATTAAGGAATTAGTACCTAATTCAGAAATGTTTACTTAATGATTAGTACTTTTTCACTTCAAAGCTTTGAAGTAGCTAAGAATGAGATAAAATCACAGCGCTCTAACGGAATTTTTTATTGGATTAGAACTTGAAATATTTCGTCGTGCTTGTATTTTTGTTTTGATTACTCATGATTTTATTTTTCTTTAGTAAATAACGTGCTTTCATTTTATTACAAAAGTAGGTTAGAATGTTTTTAAAAATATAGTACAATATAAAAATATTATTTATAATTTAGTAAAAACTTTATATTACGAATGATTTCAAAAGACTGATCAATTAGTATCTAAATTAGATTAAGGCAATTAATTCACAATCGTTTTCTTTATCTGTCGTAATCTTAAATTTTAAAGGAATCAAAGTAAAGAGTAGTAGGCTAATCAGTAATCTGTGTTATTTAACCAAACTCGACATACTTTGGACAAATGTAGGCTACTTTTAACAAAATTTCACAAAAAAAATGAAGAAGTGTTTGAAAAAGTTTTATTGTACGGATTTGGTTAGCCGAAATAATAAAACTGCCTCAATCAATTTTTCATATTTTAGATATTACAAAATGGGTTAAAATATTTATTTGAATTAACTGAGCATTATTAGTGAAAAAAAGATAGATTATCCACTTTCTACGTTCTGTGGAAATCGTAATAAATAAATTATTACGGAATCAGAATCACGAAGACTAGTGTTACCTTTCGTACAATACTAAGTACATTTTATTATTATTTTTTAAAATCGTTAATTTTGTAAATAAGAATGCGTATGTGAACGATATAATTTAAATCATTGTAATTTACTTATTTCAGTTCGGACTTTAAGAGTGCTGACGAGTCAATTTTAATATGAAGAAACAAAATTGTAGTTTGGTTTTGTAGCAAAGTGATAAAATCACGGATAAAAAAATAAATTATTGGGGTGAATTGTTTTCGATTAAAACGTTATCCCGTCTAAAAACCTTGAATTAATTACAAACAAATTTTTAAAACTTTTTGTTTCCCATTCGCCTCACTGAAGCCCTACTATAATCTACTGTAGCAGAAATGTAGGTAAAATTCGTGAAAAATATTCCCTTACATTCAAATTTTATAAATTCTAACGTTTTAATCATACGAACTTACATATTGTTTGATCAGCAACATACATGCTTTCAATTCTACTATTATTATACATTTTCTATTTATTTATACATTTATTTGTGGCTTAGAAATTAGAGCATAGATAGGCCTACTGTGATTATTCAAAAGATCCACAGATTAACTCTATATATATATATATATATATATATATATATATATATATATATATATATATATGTTCGATGGTATTTTGATTATTTATTTTAGTTTATTTGGCTTGAATATAATATATTTTAATAAAAAAACCCATGTCTGTTATTGCGTTTAAACAGAGTGATTTTAGATGACGATTTCTAGATGGTAAAAAACTTTACACAACCCACATTCAATTATTTCCCACAAAATAACCGGTTCAAAAGCTACAAAAAAACTGGAAAATCAGCTAATTTTTTCAAAATCGTTTAATCAGATTTTAAGTCCATACTACTGTGAATCATAAGTCAAGCGTGTACAGCGAATAAAAATAAATAAGTTAACTGTTTGAGAATAAGTACACAGAAACAAAACAACAAAGACTGTTAGTTTTTTTTCTTTACTTCTAAACCAGAATTGTTTATTTAAAATTGACTGCATTGACTTAAATTAATTGTGTTTTTCACGCACAATAATAATTTGAACAAATCTGATGAACCGATTTTGATAATTTTTTTACGATTTTCCAGTTTTTTTAATACGGTGTCCCAGCAGCGTCAGATTGAATCAGGGTATTTGATATTCAGGCCTGCCGATATCCCGTTTGGCTAATACAAACGTTAAAACACTCTTAGAGTCTAACTTATCCTTTTTGTTTATTTAGGCAGGCCTGACGTGGTCTGTGGGCAAGCAGACAGAATCTACCTCCAAATAAAACACGGTAAAGTGTAGTTTGTAATAATTTTAAAATAAATATAATTAGTTTGTATAAGTGTTAGAGATTCGCTAATGTTGTTTTTGTTACGAGTATATCCAGTGCTGTTTAATTATCGTTGAATAATTAAAACTTACTAACAGTACAAACATCAGACCATTTGCAAACATTTAGTTGGATTGTACGAGACCATAGGCGTATCTAGGATGGTCAAATGGGGGTTTACCAGTATCGGGGGTCCTTCATTGGAAACTTTTTCAAAATTAGACGCAAAATAGCGAGTTTTAAAACCTTCTGTAGACAACTTTATTCTTATGTTTTTTTTAGGAAAACGTTTATAATTTGTAGGTTATTCAAACAATCTTAAAAGTTACGGTTTTTCAACTAGGCTTGCAAAAAAAAGAACTAAATATCTGTGTTTTTGTATCTGATGTTGTAATGGCAGTGAAGAAGCCTAATAGATTTTATTAAGCATTTACAGTCCAAACGTTAATAATATCTGATAATATAATAGTGAAGTAGTTCAGTAGTTGTTTTATTAGTGAGTTTGCTGCAATGATAACCTTCAAGTTTTTCTTCTGAAAAAAATTAGTGATTTTGGGGGTTTTGCGAGACAAATAATGACGTAAAAACTTGAAATATTGAAATATTAGAAAATGTGTTCAAAATCTGCAAGTTTTTCACCAATGGGGATATTATAACGAAGTTTTCAGCTACAAAACTTCGAGAAATTGCTTTCTATTTCACCTGGCTTTCAAAGCGGCACTATCTTAGCAGAGCATCATTTTACCGGTTGTTCACTTACTGATGATTAGTTCTAATGTCCCGCCAGGCTAATTCAAATTCACCAGTGTTGAAAAGTAAGCATTCATGTGCTTAATTATTTAATAATTTGTGGTTTTGTGCTTGTGAAGGTCGAATAAATGTCTTTATCTACCCAACGGTTTATAATCGTTACAATGTGGCATAACGTTTGGATCCTTCAAATTGAACTGTTCTCAGTGAATAAACCACTCGTCAAATTAAAAATGGAAATCGTTTACTATTTTGGACAACGAATCAGTTACTTACTGGCTGTCTGAGGACTTGCAGAACACTCTAGGTGAGGGATAAGGTTGTAATTAATCGAAAAGAGATCAGATCGTTCCAAGCCAGCTATACAGTCCAGGAGTTCTACATAATGCTTCAGTTATCGAACCGATTGAAGGTGGAATCGTACAGAGGTCACTGGTCAAGTATGTCAAGTACGATGCAAGTTCCGTAATACGGTGTTGACGGGCTTTTCAGTATTTTATTTGCCAGTTATGTTAGTACTGCCCACAGCTAATGCTAGTACCACTATTTTTTTAATACAAATTCCTTTATTTTTTTACCGAATTTGTACGTAGCCTAACGTTTAGTAGGTCACAATTTCGAATTTCGTTAATTTTATATGTTTATTGGTATTTGAATGTTTCCTGTCAGATTGTGTCCCACTAATTATGTTTGTTGTTATCCTTATAAAAATTATCTACAATAATATTAGTTACGAAAACTGTATAGGTAACCGCCTTAAAATCAGTATTGAAAATGTTTTTATTTGTCTGTGCACGTTTTATTACATTATGTTCTACAACATAGAACTGTAATATATTGTTCATTTAAACTTCTGAAAATTTCTTAAGGATGTTAAAGGTATTAACTTATTATTTGAGAAAGAATTATTTTGAATGTTATTGCTATTAGTCTAAACTTTTAACAGTCTGTTGGAAACATGTTAGCAGTAAAATTAAAATGAATAAAGCAATGTTATTATAAACTTGTGCGTGACTAACGTGTGTAGGTGTGATTTAATGTTGAGTGTCTGTTTGTGTTTTGCTATTTTTTTGCCACGCGTGTAGGCTACATAAAGCAATGTTATTATAAACTTGTGCGTGACTAATGTGTCTAGGTGTGATTTAATGTTGAGTGTCTGTGTTTTGCTATTTTTTTGCCACGCGTGTAGGCTACATAAAGCAATGTTATTATAAACTTGTGCGTGACTAACGTGTCTAGGTGTGATTTAATGTTGAGTGTCTGTTTGTGTTTTGCTATTTTTTTGCCACGCGTGTAGGCTACATAAAGCAATGTTATTATAAACTTGTGCGTGACTAACGTGTATAGGTGTGATTTAATGTTGAGTGTCTGTGTTTTGCTATTTTTTTGCCACGCGTGTAGGCTACATAAAGCAATGTTATTATAAACTAGTGCGTGACTAATGTGTCTAGGTGTGATTTAATGTTGAGTGTCTGTTTGTGTTTTGCTATTTTTTTGCCACGCGTGTAGGCTACATAAAGCAATGTTATTATAAACTTGTGCGTGACTAACGTGTATAGGTGTGATTTAATGTTGAGTGTCTGTGTTTTGCTATTTTTTTGCCACGCGTGTAGGCTACATAAAGCAATGTTATTATAAACTAGTGCGTGACTAACGTGTCTAGGTGTGATTTAATGTTGAGTGTCTGTTTGTGTTTTGCTATTTTTTTGCCACGCGTGTAGGCTACATAAAGCAATGTTATTATAAACTAGTGCGTGACTAACGTGTATTGGTGTGATTTAATGTTGAGTGTCTGTTTGTGTTTTGCTATTTTTTTGCCACGCGTGTAGGCTAAACAAAGCAATGTTATTATAAACTAGTGCGTGACTAACGTGTCTAGGTGTGATTTAATGTTGAGTGTCTGTTTGTGTTTTGCTATTTTTTTGCCACGCGTGTAGGCTACATAAAGCAATGTTATTATAAACTAGTGCGTGACTAATGTGTCTAGGTGTGATTTAATGTTGAGTGTCTGTTTGTGTTTTGCTATTTTTTTGCCACGCGTGTAGGCTACATAAAGCAATGTTATTATAAACTAGTGCGTGACTAATGTGTCTAGGTGTGAGTTAATGTTGAGTGTCTGTTTGTGTTTTGCTATTTTTTTGCCACGCGTGTAGGCTACATAAAGCAATGTTATTATAAACTAGTGCGTGACTAACGTGTCTAGGTGTGATTTAATGTTGAGTGTCTGTTTGTGTTTTGCTATTTTTTTGCCACGCGTGTAGGCTACATAAAGCAATGTTATTATAAACTTGTGCGTGACTAACGTGTATAGGTGTGATTTAATGTTGAGTGTCTGTGTTTTGCTATTTTTTTGCCACGCGTGTAGGCTACATAAAGCAATGTTATTATAAACTAGTGCGTGACTAATGTGTCTAGGTGTGATTTAATGTTGAGTGTCTGTTTGTGTTTTGCTATTTTTTTGCCACGCGTGTAGGCTACATAAAGCAATGTTATTATAAACTTGTGCGTGACTAACGTGTATAGGTGTGATTTAATGTTGAGTGTCTGTGTTTTGCTATTTTTTGCCACGCGTGTAGGCTACATAAAGCAATGTTATTATAAACTAGTGCGTGACTAACGTGTCTAGGTGTGATTTAATGTTGAGTGTCTGTTTGTGTTTTGCTATTTTTTTGCCACGCGTGTAGGCTACATAAAGCAATGTTATTATAAACTAGTGCGTGACTAACGTGTATTGGTGTGATTTAATGTTGAGTGTCTGTTTGTGTTTTGCTATTTTTTTGCCACGCGTGTAGGCTAAACAAAGCAATGTTATTATAAACTAGTGCGTGACTTACGTGTCTAGGTGTGATTTAATGTTGAGTGTCTGTTTGTGTTTTGCTATTTTTTTGCCACGCGTGTAGGCTACATAAAGCAATGTTATTATAAACTAGTGCGTGACTAGTGTGTCTAGGTGTGATTTAATGTTGAGTGTCTGTTTGTGTTTTGCTATTTTTTTGCCACGCGTGTAGGCTACATAAAGCAATGTTATTATAAACTAGTGCGTGACTAATGTGTCTAGGTGTGAGTTAATGTTGAGTGTCTGTTTGTGTTTTGCTAATTTTTTGCCACGCGTGTAGGCTACATAAAGCAATGTTATTATAAACTTGTGCGTGACTAACGTGTATAGGTGTGATTTAATGTTGAGTGTCTGTGTTTTGCTATTTTTTTGCCACGCGTTTAGGCTACACTGTTTTGGAATATGTTACAGCTGCTATGATATGAGTTTTTTAAGTTTTTCTGTCAGTATGTTAGTGGTGAACCCGGGAAATACTATCCCAACTGCAGTTAATTGGAAAGCCGAGTTACAGATTGTCGTTTTACTGGAATGTCTAGCTTTAAAATTTTGTATTTAAAATTTTTTTATATAGCTCCGGAAAATGATTTTTTAGGCATGTAACAAAGTCTACGTTTTGTTTGTGAAATTATAATATACATACGAGCAAAATTTGTAGACTACTTTTGAGATCAGATTTTTATGATTTTTTTAAACTAAAAATAGGCTTTATTTAAAAATTAATGCCGAGTGCAAAACATAACTATATAATAAATTCGATAGATTAGTATAATCTTCGGCGATTCGTCTGGGGGGGAGGGGGAGTTGTAGCTCAGTAGTGTGATAGCGGACAGTTTACTGAAAGTTGGACCTGTACAAAGGTTCTAATCTGGTCACTACGTTACAGTATTCTAGTTTTTTCTGTGCGTTACGCCGAACTAGCTTCTGCGCCCGTCTAGTCAACAAAGCGGACATATAGACACAAGACAGACAGACGTCTAGTTTCAAAACCATTTTTTGAATTCATGGGTCTTGAAAATCTCGAGATCAACTTTTTACTATCAACATAAATAATTCGTAAATCAAAAACGTTGAAACGAAACAGTTTATTATTATGAAAAAAAAATAACAAAGACTATAAAACTTCTTACATCGCTATAATTTTAAACTGATTTTTTTTGTTTTACTGAATGGAAAATAACAAAACACGGCTTTGTTGTATAAAGTTACGCAATACGTTGTAAATGGTAGACACATAAACTGCTTTGTTATACAGAGTTACGCAATAAGTTGCAACTGACAAACACAAAAACTGCAATGTTATACAGAGTTATGCAATAAGTTGCAACTGACAGACACATAAACTGCTTTGTTATACAGAGTTACGCAATAAGTTGCAACTGACAAACACAAAAACTGCAATGTTATACAGAGTTATGCAATAAGTTGCAACTGACAGACACACAAACTGTTTTCTTATACATTTATGCAATATGTTGCAACTGATAAACACAAAAACTACAATGTTATACAGAGTTATGCAATAACTTGCAACTGACAGATACATAAACTGTTTTGTTATACAGTTATGCAATAAGTTGCAACTGACAGACACACAAATTGTTTTGTTGTACAGAGTTATGCAATAAGTTGCAACTGACCGACACACAAACTGCAATGTTATACAGAGTTACGCAATAAGTTGCAACTGACAGACACACAAATTGTTTTGTTGTACAGAGTTATGCAATAAGTTGCAACTGACCGACACACAAACTGCAATGTTATACATAGTTACGCAATAATTTGTAACTGACAGACACACAAACTGCTTTGTTATACAGTGTTACGCAATAAGTTGCAACTGACAAACACAAAAACTGCAATGTTATACAGAGTTATGCAATAAGTTGCAACTGACAAATACATAAACTGTTTTGTTATACAGAGTTACGCAATAAGTTGCAACTGACAAACACAAAAACTGCAATGTTATACAGAGTTATGCAATAAGTTGCAACTGACAGATACATAAACTGTTTTGTTATACAGTTATGCAATAAGTTGCAACTGACAGACACACAAATTGTTTTGTTATACAGAGTTATGCAATAAGTTGCAACTGACCGACACACAAACTGCAATGTTATACAGAGTTACGCAATAATTTGTAACTGACAGACACACAAACTGCTTTGTTATACAGAGTTACGCAATAAGTAACAACTGACAGACACACAAACTGTTTTGTTATACAGAGTTATGCAATAAGTTGCAACTGACAAACACAAAAACTGCAATGTTATACAGAGTTATGCAATAAGTTGCAACTGACAGATACATAAACTGTTTTGTTATACAGAGTAAGTTGCAACTGACAGACACACAAACTGTTTTCTTATACATTTATGCAATATGTTGCAACTGATAAACACAAAAACTACAATGTTATACAGAGTTATGCAATAAGTTGCAACTGACAGATACATAAACTGTTTTGTTATACAGTTATGCAATAAGTTGCAACTGACAGACACACAAATTGATTTGTTATACAGAGTTACGCAATAAATTGCAACAGACACTCGCCTTATGTCTAAGTCAGTGGTTTTCAAACTATTTTTAAACGCGGAACCCCTTAATGGTTGTATATTTTTCAACGGAACCCTTAAGAAAAAATAATATCAAATTACTACTTATGTTAAATTTAGAATGTTACAAAGAAAAAATTAGTATAAAAGAAATGTTATTATTTCTTATTATGAAAGGTTTTATTTTTATAGCTATCCCTCTTTATGAAGATTGTTGATTTTTTAAACATAGTAAAGTTATTGATTACATAGAGGTTGACATAATAAAGAAATACGTGGACAGGCCTTACGAAACCCAGTAAGGATATAACCCGCGGAACCCAGTTTGAATACTGCTGGTCTAGATGGAAGATTCTCGTTGTTATTCCTTGAAACGAGGCATCCACATTATCTCAGTCGGTTACATTAATAATAAAAGTAAAGCGGTTCTGATACTTAGCCAAGAATAGAAGGGGTTGACCTTCAGCTGGATTTCCGTCCACGATGCAAAACTGTAGTTTGTCTGTGGATTTACTTTGGTGTTAGTCACGATCGTGCTTCGTGACATAACTTTCTTCCGCGGTAATAGTTTTATATAGAAACAACTGTGCGCATAGCTGCTGCCTGGCCGAAGCGTTGAAACCAAATTTCTAAAAAAACTCATAATGTTGAACATCACGTAGGCCTACAGTAACATTTCGATATGGATACATTCTAGTATTTTAACGAACAAAAGAATTCTCAGAATATTATTAATTAATTGCCTGCTGACGCTCGGTACTCGGTGGTCGATGTGGTTAAAGCACCGGCCAGTCTGCTATCTCCCGTATATAAAAAGAGTTATGAAAATGTAACAATTTACTTACTTAATACTACATTTACAGAAAATTACTTATTTTTAGTAAAATAGAACATGGGAAATAATTTTTTTGTTAGTTAATGATTTGAAATAGCATATTAAAAAAGATAGGCTATTGATTTTACTGTCAGAAATATCGTTTGTAAACATTATCTCAGCATCCAATAATAAATGTTTGAAATGTGTAAAAATAATTAGGCACGCAGCTGTCTTGCTGACGTAAGGTAAGCCAATTTCTAATAACATTTGGGGACTGGGTGGTCGATTTGGCTAAAGCACCGGTCAGTACGCCACGTCTCTGAACTGTGCGCACCTTCCTTCCTGGGAGTTATAGCCGCAGTTACTCCCAGTTGTTTTTCCTTTACAGTTTACGCTGATCCCTCGTCCTCATTAGTCTAACTGGCGTAAAGTATATAAAGTATGGACTTTAAGCAACAAGGAAAAAAATGACGCTTGTAACATTATAAACGCAAATTTAACCAATAACGTAATATTAGGAAAAATACTACTGAACTAACATTATTTCCCCATGAAACAGTTAAAATAGTTCAGCCAGTATTACAGGAAATAGCATCGTTAAATCAAAGGCCGCGATCTTGAAACAGAAGAGAATGAAAAAATCTTCACGATAGTCGTACGAGCTTCATGCTATATTTTAAATCAATAGCTCAATGGTTTTGGCCAAATCTGCGTAACAAACACAATAAATGCCGAATGTTCGAGTTGAATTACAGACCTCATTAAATGAAAACGTAATAATTGATTTTGGCAACTTCGAAATCCGTTGAACAGTTTAAAAATCCGGGCTATTAAAAATCATTAAAAAATTCCGAACTTATTTTATCTCACAAATTTTGGAAATAAAAATTTGATTTTATTACTGGAATCACAATCCAGTTCTACATAAAATATATTGCATTTTAAACTCAAAATGAATTTTTATAAATAAATATATTCAAATTAAATTTGAATATATTTTTTTTCTTAAATGTTTTTGAAAAGCTGCTTTAACCAGCGTTAAAATTGTATAAATTAACATTTTGAATTTTCAAAATTCGTTGGGATTTTGAAGGCGGTCGGGGTTCATTTTCCTACTTTTAATGTAATTTGAAGGTTTCGAATGCTAATACAAGAAATTTTTAATTATGATTGTGATGGTGACGAATTTAAAAAAAGGTAAAATAAGTGAAAATACTTTAACACCAACAAACGCAGCTGCGTCCAATATTATTGTGTATTTCTGGGGAAATCCACACACGCCTAAAAAATATTCTCAAAATTACGACCTTTGCAGTTTTGTAGGAACAAATATAAGAAGCTTGGAGGGAATTATAATTTTTTTTTATTTTTTACAAGGCTTTAGGACTAAAGATATTTGAAATGGGGGTTCTCATTTAAAAGCAAAATTTGGATTATTAGCGAATTTTTATACGAAAATGAACTATTGACGACCGTAAAAGTCAGATCGAGACCATGAGATGTGCACCGAACCTGATCTATTTCAAGTTCTAAGATGTTAAAAATAATACGTTACTGGAATAACCGACATAACTTCAGAAAGGTGTTAGCTATTTGAATAAGAAAGTGTATTCCAGTACTTCCTAAAACGGTTATATTTTTTTTTATCAGACATTTTACATTAAAAAAAATATTCCAGGTAATTTAAACGGTAAATAACACAGAGTTAAAAATTTAAACTTAATGTTAAAATGTCCCAAATCTAGCGGCACGCAGCTGTCTCGCTGATGTGACAGAAGCGAATTTCTAAAAGTACTTTTCATTTCCTTCTCGAATTCTGATTCCAATATGAAAACCATCTTTAAAATGTGTAAATATTAAATTTTTAAATTTTTTAATTACTTGAAAACACGAAAATGAACTCTAATCAGCCGACAAAATATTTCTTGATTTCAAGGGATTTTGAAAATTTAAAATGTTATCTGATGCAGTTTTTAATATTGATTACGATGGTGAAATACGATTTTGAAAAACATTTAAGACAAAACATAATTATATGAATTTTTAAAGATTTGTAATGGCCGCCAATTTGAAACTGTTGAACGAATTTTGCTGGTTTTAACTTCGCAAAGATGTTACCATAACCGATAACACTCGCGCGCGAACACTCACTCTCTCTCTCTCTCAAACACACACACTCATACACTCACACACACACTCACTCTCTCTCTCACACACACACACACACGCACACGCACACTCACTCACTCACACACACAGACACACACATACACACACACTCATTCACACACACACACACACACCACACTCACTCACTCACACACACACACACACACACACACACACACTCACTCATACACACTCACTGACACACACACACGCACACTCACTCACTCACACACACACATTCTCTCTCTCTCTCTCTCTCTCACACACACACACCAAACACACTCACTCACACACACACTCACTCACTCACACACACACACACACACACACACACACACACACACACACACACACACACACACACACACACACACACACACACACTCACTCACACTCACACACACACTCTCTCTCTCTCTCTATCTCTCTCTTTCTCTTTCTCTCTCTCTCTGTCTCTGTCTGTCTGTCTGTCTGTCTGTCTGTCTCTCTCTCTCTCTCTCTCTCTCTCTCTCTCTCTCTCTCTCTCTCTCTCTCTCTCTCTCTCTCTCTCACACACACACACACACACACATTTATTACAGTATTATATAGCGATATATTATAATTATTTGTTACATAATGATATGTATTCAAAGAGCCCCGAATAGTAGAAGTAGCAAAACTTCCAGCAGTATCGCGGTAAAGTTGCCTACCTGCAGACGTGCAGAGTCGTTCATTTCGATACGAAAATCTTTTTCGACTATTTAATATCTCATCGATTATTATTATTATACTTTTATAAAATCGAAACATGAAAAACTATTCGGTCGAAATGAAACTTTAATCAGTTAACTATATAAATTTGTCTCTCCATTAAAAAAAAAATATCGTTAAATGCTTTGTAATAAGTCGTTGAAAACAAAGAACTTTCGAATACCACAAAATTGAACCTCATAAAAGTTGTTGTGAAATTTTAGAAATTCCATTTACAAAGATCCCTTTTGTTTAGTATATTAATTGTACAATACATTCTTATTTAATGTAATCATCATGAAGAAATGGAATAGAATTTTAAGTGTCACATTTACGTACTTTTGAAATCAACTGCAAATCATCGTCGACAATTTTGGTAGTCTACACTTGGCGTTATCTAGGTTAAAGAAAACAAAAGTCTACAAATTTTGTTTCGTTGTTGTTTACTGTTGTACGAAGCAATTAAAATATAATGTTTTGGATCAATAAGGTGCATTTATTGTTAGCTTATTTATTTATTATTGTTAGTTTATTGTTATTGTCATTAAAAATATGGCTATTGAAAAGGTGAGCAATCACAGAAAATATTGTGATTGTTGCAGCGACCATCTTCTGATGCGCGACCAAGTTCTTCAAATGAACGTCGATCCTGGCGTCCAGAACATTTTAAATTTACAAATATAAAAAATAACGTATATGTATTTACATATGTGAACTCTTGATTTCTTAATTCCAGTCCAATTTTATTCAAAATGGTCGCAAAAAAATCGAATTTGGTACTTAATACGTTCGTTACGAAATAAAATCATTTAAACCGTTTTAAAATAGTGGCCATTGGAATAAGGGGATCATAAAGTTTTCCTTACACCAGTATTAAAACATCTGTATAAATTAGAATTTAAAATTTTTTATATCCACTTTCCATTTTCATCCACTTTAGCTCAACGTTTCTCTCAAACTTTTTTAAATATATTCTACTTTTTAGACGACTGCCAAAAAAGAGGTATTATGTTTTCAGTACCTGAGTAAGTATGTATGTTTGTTCCATCATAACTTCTTAACAGCTCATCCGATTTTGTTCTACCTTAGCTCGTTGGATTCCTCACATCGTCAGGCGTGTCATAGGCTACATAACTTTCACTTAAAACTACCCCTAATGGAGTAAAATTGGGGTGAAACTGTTAGGATGAACTTATAACTAATTTCCTATAGGATAAATAAGTTGCCAGGATGAAATCATAAATTCTGAAATAACTAATGTACTCATACATTCTTAAATAACTGACTTATAAGTGTAAAACATAATTTCTAGAGACTATACAATAAGAATCACTCAGATTCAACCATGGAAAGCAATAGAAAAACACTCATTTCGGAACCAATAGGCCTAGAATTACCACTCAAGTTTCAGCTGATTCAGGGCGTTGAGCTGGGAAAAATGACAACCTGAATACAAAAATCGGCCTAGCCAAATCGGTGTTATGAAAATCGGAAAGAATGGTAGATAATCTAGATATAGGGTTTGTCCAAAAGTCAGGCTCGGGGGCGACAACTGCTTTTCAAATTAAAGTAAATAGAGAACAATGTTCAATTGTTGACGCGACAAAAAAATAAATATTCGAAAATTAAAAATCACAAATAATTGATTTAAATTGAAATACAAATTTTTCAATCCCATGCATGCTAACTCCAGTCAGCGTATGCCATACGTGGGTACAGGATCAGCGCCAGGACTTCGCAGTGCCTACTTTACAGTTTTGTTTTTTTTTTAAATCGCAAAAAATGGCAAAATGGCTAA
Organism: Callitettix versicolor; assembly: GCA_022606455.1. Classification (NCBI taxonomy): domain Eukaryota; kingdom Metazoa; phylum Arthropoda; class Insecta; order Hemiptera; family Cercopidae; genus Callitettix; species Callitettix versicolor. Next base: position 59,490,903 of record CM040184.1, read on the forward strand.
AAATGGTATTTTTTAGTGGCTTAGTCACTAAAAATAACTAAATAAAAATAATTACTTAAAAAAAATACAAAACACGACTGCTAAAACACAAAATACAAAAAAATATACACAAAAATTATATATTCCATAATTAAAAGAAATGAAAATCTGAAATACAATTGATTTAAAAAGATGAAAACAAGGTTGAAGAGGAAAACAAAGAATAAATGTTGAAGAGTATTTTCCGAGTATTTAGTATAATAAATTAAGAATTTACATTTAAATTCTATAGAATTTATCTTGAATCAAAAAATGAACTAAAAAATAGAAAATAACATTTATAAAAAAAAACACTTTAATTTAAATTTACTTTTTTTATTGCATAAGCATTTATTAACTATAGAATTTACATTTAAATTCTTAATTTATATAAGAACTAAATACTCGGAAAATATTCTTCAACATTTATTCTAATACCTTGTTTTCATCTTTTTAAATCAATTGTATTTCAGATTTTCATTTCTTTTAATCATGAAATATATAATTTTTGTGTATATTTTTTTTGTATTTTGTGTTTTAGTATTCGTGTTTTTTAATTTTTTAAGTAATTATTTTATAACACAACGTACTGTGCACACACAGTTAATTTTGCACTCCTTTGTTTACGTGTTGCAGATCCATAGCGTGTTTTAAAGTTCAGTAAATATATTTAGCTTCGGCCTTGAGTAAAACGATCTAGCAGAGCGGAAAGATGCCGCATTCCTAGATATTCATATAATATAGCTATTATTTCACACAACACACAGTCTTTGTGCTCTTCGTCCAAGACACTCAAAAGTTTTGTTTTTATTGTCCTAACTTGGACTGTTCAATGTCCTGACCTCATTGATTGTGTAAACACACTGAAAGATTAACAAACAAACAAACGATTTTCTGTAGCATGTGAATTATGAGGTTTTTTAAATCAGGACATTAATTGGTTATCGACCGTGTTTTACTAAATGATTTCAAGATCGTGCCTGGTTGCCTTCTTCTGTTATACAAAATAAGAAAACATATTAGGTACAATAAATACGTAAGTCTAAAAAGCCAATAAAATTATAAATTTATAATATTTATTTGTAATTTATTTCTAATGTATATACAAACCCTATTCGCCCCCATTTTATATTTTGATATTAAAATGTATTCTTTAATATAAATAAGGTAGAAGCATCCAACAATAAATTATTGTGCTCCTCGGTTATCGGTTATATAATAATTCACTGTTAAAAAACAATTTAAAATTGTGCTAAAAGTATTTTTAAGGGTCTGTAGGCATATAGAGGCTATACGATAAATTAGTTTAATGATGTTTTTCCTTTAACATAACTATAAGCTGATTTACTTTAAAAACATATAATCCTATTCAATTGTTTTGTTTTGTGTATGTTGTTGAATTCAAACGCAACAATAATTTGTTAATCTAAAATAATATTTTGTTAAAGGGTATTTATGCAACGAACTTTGTTTTTAAAAATAAAAAAAATATTCAAGTGAGTCTTCAAAATTAAAATTTATTAATTACTTAGTATACAAATTTGATCGATTAGATTTAGCCATGATATCTTAGTTTTAGGTTAGGCCACTAACACAATCGAGTTTTTACTTTGCCGTTTAGACGCTAGGTGTGTTTTATCGACCGATTAATGATCTTACTGCAGACTAAACATCCTTATCTATACATACAGATCCTAAAATTTTTCCAGAATATAGATGTTAATTAGTTTTGTTTGTAATATTTTAAAAGTAATTTCAAACATATAGAAAATGAGAAAAGGAAGTCAAAATAAAATACTGGTTTTAGTAAGTTTTTATTAAGACATTCACCATCGTTTTCGCATAAAGAACAATGCACGACGTTTCGATAATTTAGGTAAATTAACTCTCCTTCTCAAGTTTTTAACTTAAAACATATGACTATTAGCCGGTTTCTAGGAAATTAATTAAACTTACACTTAATCTTTAATTAAATCATCAATTTCAGTTACTAGAACAACCATTAAGTTAATCAAAGATTAAACGTATTGGTTTAATGTCCCAATAACAACCAATTAAATATTTTAATTGTAAATTAATAATTATTAATCAAATCTAACCTATAAATTAAGGTTAGGTTTTATTTACAATGAATTCATGAGTATAAAAATATGATGGTAATAATAGTTCAGATGAAGAATAGGGTTGGTTAAGTATTAGAACTTTAACTGTATTTAATTACTTTTCGGATGAAGAATTCAAGATCAGATTTAGGTTCAGCAAAGAAGGCGTTGTTTACATTTTAAGTTTAATTTCAAAATAACTGTCCTTAAGTAATCATAAGAGTGTGCCACTTTTTCCAAAAAATTAATAGCCTACAGTACTCAAAAATTTATAGCACAGTGTAAACAATAACAATGTAAGGGTAAACAAAATGTCAAAATAACCTAAAAATTACAATATATGTTTGAAAACAGCTATTTTTTTATTCCAATCAACATTTCGTTAAAGTTAATTGAAGATTAGATAATCTTTCATTGAATATTTTCTAGAAAAATCATGCAAAATTTAACTAGCCATTATGTTAGTTTAGCATTTACTATTGAAGCATTAAAATAAATGTTCTAGAAACTGGCTGTAAATGCTTATGCCTTTGGAATATTAAACACTAAAAAGGAGGAGCTAAAGCTCAAGGCATTACCAAGAGTCAACAAAACATACAAACAAAAACTTAAACGTGATCAGCAAAATCCACAAGTCACAATGATGGAAAAAGGAAGCCACAAAAGTGGAAAATACCCAACCACCAAACGAGAATGTGAGGCCTTAGGAATAAATAACATATTTCCCCTTCCAAATAATTTACTGAGTTTTTGTAGTAACTATAATTTTTTAACCATCAAAGGTTTGACCTTTTCTCAATATTAAAATGATTGTTTTCCCAATTTTAAGTTCATTTTTGATTATACGTAGTCACAAAAATCTTATTTATACAATGACTTGGCGAAATGTTTGCCCGTTAAAGTCATGATGACATTAAGTCATAATAGGTGACACTACAACTAATTTTTGATTTTTATCGAATTTTCATTGAATGATCGAGCTATTAAATCGGACATAATGTTAAGTTCTCAGGCCTGAGAATTTGAAATGAACACCGATCCTGACTTGTAGTTTACGTTTTTGAAGAGTCGCTTAAAATCTTACATATGCAAATCAACAATTGTTGGGCCAATTATTTTTCTGCGTAATATTTGATTTATCTATCAACTTAAGGTCGTTTTATTTTTATGTTCATTTATTGTAACATAAATACTTGAAAAGGAGATTTGGTGTGACAGTATCGTGTGTTGTTCTTTCAAAAAACAATGATGTCATATGTCCGAACAAAAAGTAATAAAAAAATTGATATTTCGTTATTAAATAATTAATAACTTTAAGAAAAATAATTATAATAAAGTTAGAATATATCTGAAAATCTGGGTAATGTATAATATCATACTTCTAACAACGTCTTCAGATGGTCCCGGTTGTAGATCTACAGTTATATTTCCACAGTTATTATCGTTGCACTGAAGTAATTATTGCTATCAACAATACACTTAACCTATTTAATAACGTTGGTTGCTATTCCGCTGAATTGAGGTTATGTATTAGACAATTACCATTATTCTCGGCCAAATATTAATTCTACTGAAGTGCGGCTTAGTTTTCGAGTGAGTCAAGAAATAAATATTTCTGAAGCCCCAGAAGTATTCACAATAAATTATATTACATTTATTTGTTTTGAAATTAGTTTACGTTTTTATTATTTACACTGCTCTATTTAATTATTATATTTTATTACTAAATCACGATTAGCGTTCAACGTATCAAACTGTTTGTGCTATTTTCTAAATTAGTGCTTCATTAACTCTTCGGTAGAGGTGCTGTATCTTCATCAGCCAAGTGATGCTAGAATCAAAATGAGAGTTGCCAAAACTTTGTACAATTCTGTAACAAATAAAAGAAACAATGTTAGGCTGTAATTTTCGGAGTTTCAAAGTAGTAATAATGAATAATTAATCAATAGATTTAAAATTCACACACACTCTAACATACCGTTTTGGAAGAGAGACAGTAAAGGAATGAACAACAGGATAAATTCTGGAAGGAGGAACTTTTAGTCCCTTAGAAAATTTTTAAAGGTATTTTCTCAAATTAATTAAAGTTTGGGTATTATTGATCTGTGTGTATCCTGCTATTTTATAAACATTTCAAACTTGGGCTCTCAAAAACATCTTTGATAGAAGATGGAAGTCACAAAATTCAGGATGATAAGAAGTGTGCTAGGTATGAATAAGAAGGAGAAAATTAGCAATAAGGAGCTAGTGATGAAGGTGAACATTAAAAAATTAACGAGAAGTGCACACATATTAAAAGGAAAGTGGGCTGGACAAGTAGCAAGAGTGGAAGATCACCGCTGTGCGAAAGTAACCACAGAATGGATTTCCAGGGACAAGCAGAGCAAGAAATGAAGAACAGCACTGGAAGGATGCATTAATTGAAAAAGTATTGCATGCAAGTAAGGGGAGGAGTACTGTGACCCGGAGTTATAAAACCAATATTAAATATATGTCTATTATTTTTCTTTGTTTTAATTTTTTTTTATTTCGTACTCAGGTTTGGTATCATTGGAAGCCATTGTTTTGTACTTTTGGAGCAACTCAATTTACGTCCAAAAGGAGAGGCAATTGTTTCATAAAATAGAATGTCAAAAAAACTTTCTTCTTCTTCTTCTTCCTCTTCCACCTCCTCCTTCTCCTCATCATTATCATTACACATCAACTTGCCAACAAACGCTTCACTTCTATTTTGAAAAGTTTTCTCAAGATAAATAAAGCCACTGAATTTTTAAAGAAAAGAAACTGTTGGAAAAAAACACATATAAAAGCAACCTTTAAAACCAGAAGTTAATTTTTTATACGATTAAAATATGAATTACCGTTTTCGCAGTTACTCCAAGGAAAAAGCGTTTACGTAAAACTTTTTTAAAATTTAGTTATAAAAAAGTATGATTATACAGCTGATGTTCGAAAACTTTTGTTTTATAAGTATAAAGTAAAGTTACCGCTGCCTAATATTGTCTAAAAAAATGTTTTAAAACACTTTTAATTTTCATTCAAATATTTTTATTGGTTCAAAAAAACGTTTAGAGGTCTTAAAAAATTGTATGGAATGTGTTTAGTTACATACATTATAATTATTGAACTGTTTTAAGTATAATATTTACCTAAACTTTTAATTGAAAATTAAATCCAATGAAGATATTTAAAAAGCTCTTTAAAAGTTTTTATTTTTTTTGAAACACTACTTGTGAGATTTGTAGCAAAACATTTATTTACTTATACTTTTTCTTGCATAACATTCATACTTATACGCCACTTAGACTAAGCTAACGAGGACGTGGGATATGTGGTAACGGAAAGGGTAAACCTTACGGCAATTACTGTGGATCGAACCTATGACTTTAAGGTGCACAGTTCTAAGATACAGCAGATAGCCGGTGTCTTAGCCATCTCAAACACCGAACGAAACTTTAAAGTATGTAATAACTAATAATCAAGTGAAGTGACTAAGAGGTTATTTGTTTCCTATAAGACAAACATCGATAAAACGTCTTTGGCATTATTTTAGGACGCACAAAGCGAAGAAGCCTTGAGAAAGGATATGTTATCTGCTGTTCATGTCGGCACTAAATTTATATCCCATAGGAATAATGTTTAGTTTAAAGCCATTTTCCTCCTTTATATTTTCTTGTCGAATTGTGATCGATATTTCATTTGAAAGCTGTACCCAACAAGCAATTGAATTGATTTTTTAATTTTAGTTTTTGAATTGAAATTTTTTTAAACATTTTAAAAGTGAAATTTAAATTTTTTCACCGTTCATTAAATTGAAAAAAATAAAAGTAAAAATAATTTTAAAAGCCTTTAGCTGCTCATTGGTCGTAGCTTTAAAATGCAAAGTTAATTAAGTAAATAAAGAGCAGTAAATGGATCTAACTTTAACCTCAGTCTTATGGGACATCAATTTAATTAACTGCCGACAGTTACATCCCAGCTTTAATGGTGACATTCTCTCCGTCCAGACTCTTAAGTTTTGAGGGTTGTTTTAGGAATAACACAAGTCTTAATAAAAACACGTTTTTAGAAAACACAACGCTTTCCTATTACAGTATAAAATCTCTTTATTGTGGTCTCTATATAACGGAAATCTCTCTATAACGGCAAAATGTGTTGGCGGTTCCTTTCCATTCATATAATAAAAATATGTATTGCAACTTTCTCTTTCGAGGCCAATAAAATTTCAAGAATCTCTCTATAGCGGCGAAGCACGTGCACAATTTCTCAGTATGCCTGTCACATCATTCGAGTGTTAAAAGCAGTGCGTAATGCATCAACTGAATCGAATGTTTTGTGATTAGTTCATTTTACAGGTAATGCGTTATTTTTCTATACTTTTACAATACAGTGTATTGGCGTCTAAACGGAAAATTTTATCGTTAGATGTAAAAGTTAGAGTTTTGCGTGAGAGAAAGGTGTGATGCAAGTAGATGTTTTTTAATTTAGTTTGTCTTCTGTATTGGCACGATACTGAAAAATAAAAATAAAAAGGTCTATTATAATGAAGGGCTTCAAGAAAATTCGAAAGCCAGAATTAGAAGAAATCGATGAAACGGTTCTGTAGTAATTTTGGCAAAATATTGCCTTTTTCTTACAGCTACAATATTTTATTCATTCAGTGTTATTAAATAAATATTGTTTTTTAAAGGCTGTACGTCATATAATTTTATTTCAATAAACCTTTACAGTCAATTCTTAAAAAAGTAAAAATAGTATATAAAACGTTTTACAAGTAAAATCACATTTTATACACGTTTTGGTTGAACTCTTTCTATAGTGGCGGAACTATCGTTCTCTTCAATGCCGTTATAGAGAAAAGGACATTTTACTTCGCGTATTTTACTGTATATAGTATACGCGAAATTTGGTAATTTAATATTATAAAATTTTCTGACAGGCCTTATCTAAAGTTCTAACACTGTATACATGTGTTCAATGTACCAACTAATATAATAGGCTGTATTACATTTGTGTTTACTACATTTAGTAATTTAGTTTACATTTAGTAATTTAACGTAATGTGAAGATAGAATTTAATAAGTAGAGATTTCTCATATCATTAATATTTTACTCTGTTATAGAAGAGCATATCACATTCATTCTCACATATATTAGCAATGAATGTCCTTAGGAATAGCCTCAGTTGTCCCGTTGTTTTCCCCTCGCCCTCATTAGTTTAACTGGCATAAAGTATGGACGTTAAGCAACAAAAAAATAATAAATAATCCTTAGAAATTTTACGAATATGCAAAATATTTCTTCTAACGTTTGCTAAATTATTAAATTCACGATTACATTAAGCGACTTCACTTGTTGTACTGGGCTTTCACCCCGAGGACTCGGGTTCGATTCCTGGCCAGGGCTTGGCCTTTTCATACGCTATAAATCATCCCGTCGTCTGCATTAGCCCAAGTGTACACAATGGTCGGTCGTTAAAAAAAAAATCGCTTTTCTAGCATCCTGAAAGATCTTTCCCACAAAAAATTGTAATCAATTATAATTATAACTATTAAAGAATATTGAATTGTGCCCTAGATAATGTATGCACAGCGGAACATATATTATTCGGGCAGCTTCGGGAACATATATCACGAGGAAAGCCTACAAAAATAAGTTTTAAATTTAATAAAAACAGACAAAAAGACTTTTATGAACGAAGAAAAGCGCTAGAAATGTTACTAAAGGAAATTGTAAACTAGTGATGGGCGTTGTATCACTGACTGTGACTTTGTCACTAGTATTTTTAAGTCACAGTCAACAACAGTGACGAACAAAAAATATCAGTGACAGTAGATTGCTGTGACTCGGTATCGCCGAGTAGAAAATATATTGTGCTGCGATCTCGCGGAGATATTTGTTAACAAAACACTCTCCAAGTCAAGTATACTTGACATGGTAATAAAGTTAGAACTAGTGAAAATATCCTCTATTTCAACTCCTCAGCAATTATTACGTTAATTTATTGTATTGGCGCCAGTGATGAAATAAAACGTTTGGCGCTAAGGAAAACTTATATTAAAATTACATAGTAGATAAAGAGGCTTAAATTGTTTGTGTAAAGATTAAGTAAAGCCGTATATGGTAATGTTTATCATTCCTGTTTTAAAAATTGGTTACAAATATTTTTAGAAGAAAGCGGTTGTTATTTGGTTGGGTAAGCCTACACTCATCTGCTTTTCCTACATTACTTCTCAGCTTCTTATTTGTTCATGTGTTTTGCAATAACAAAACTTATTGCTGCAGACTACATGGAGGTTATCAGAAATGCCTGAACACGTACAAAATTGAAAAATCTAGGACAGACAGATTAGCGTATTCAACAAGACAATAACATTCCTAACAGAATATAAATTTATAATAGTACAAACATTATTAATTTAAGCTATTATTATATAATAATAATTATGTTTCTTAGCTTATTTAATTTGTTTTGATAAAGAATTATGTAAAATGTATTATATTTTTTAATTAGAAACATAATTTAGCATTAATCAAGAAAGCTTGTATGAATCTCCATTCAAGTAATAAAAATTCGAACAATATTACTGTCAATAATACTTAGAAGACAACCAGCCTACAATACAATATGGTTTTAAGTTAGGAGAGCTAAATTTATAAACGGGTAATACTTCCTTAAAACACCAAATTTTGTACGAAATATCTAATACTATTCTACAAGTATGACGCATCAACAAAAACACCATTTATAACAAGCCATATGAATTGGTCACCGGTGATTTTTTTTTTGTCACAGTCATTGTAGTCACAGGTATTTAAACGTCACTGATATTCCCCCGTCTATATAAATCACTTCTACTAACGTAAAAACCACTATAAACTGAAATTACGTTCCAGTCAGAACTGAAGACGCCAGATTAATGTACGTTAACTAAGATGTTAGTGCCTTTAAACAAGCGTAACACTTACCCTGCGCCACTGACTCTGCGCCACTCGTCTGGGTAGGTTTAATAGCAGTAGTTGTATTTACTTCGTCGAAGAACTGATAGGTGGCGTTGAATCCTGTACCATCCAGACGGTCGTTAGACCTGAAAGTCACCCTGAAGAACTTTCTGTCCGACTCGATATCAAACTCATTCAGTTGGCCGCAGTGTCGAGAATACTTTCTGTCTCTTGCCATGAAATTTGAAAATTCTACATAGTCACTTGCAGAAACTGCTTCACACCTGGAAAATAATAACTAGTAGTCATAGCCGGATTAAACCAGCGGGCGAAGGGGCGATCGCCCCTTCCGAGACAAAAGAATAAAATAAGAAATATGAAAGATCCTATTTTACTTCCATAAAATGGAAAGGGTCAAGCAGGCATCTGAGTGGTCCGAAACCCGTCACATTATCCTCCATCTTACTTTGTATGTATAAGTGTACATTTGTACACTTTGTAACGTTTATACAGAGGATGAGAACGGGATTCATCAATTAGGTATTTAATGTTGGTTCTCTCTTCGCTTCTTCTGTTAACAGACAGACTTTTCCGACTCTAAAATTGATTAAAACTAATGAAGACGAGGGATCAGTGTTAACGGTAAGAGTAAAACAACAGGAATAGCTACAGAAATATATGAAAAATTACGGACAGGAATATTGAGAAGACGGGAAAGAAGAAAGAAACATGTTGGAATTGTGAAATAGGAATATAAAAACATTAAGTGATTTTTTGTATCCAAAATAGAGTAAAATTTTACACTTATTATTTATCTATTTTAAATCTCAAAACTGCTTAACAGTGCTAGTTTTTGAAAGTATAATTTAAAAAAATTTCATCCCCCAGGGGGAGAATCATCCAACCAACAAAATCACCCACTCACAAAATCGCATTAACAGTCAACGCTAGTGATTCTACGAACAGTAGACATCACATCTCAGTTTAGTCTTAGTTCACAGAACTGTCCACAACAGCGCTGCTACATAGGCTATTCCTAACTTTACTATAAATTAAGAATTAAATTAATAAGTAACTTTCCCCACCAATTTAAACGAAAAGCGTATCATTTAGGAAAAATGTTACTAGATCAACTAAACTGAACATTTTATGCTCTTTCTCCATGAAGCGGTCACAGTTTTATGATAGGTTGCCGTTCAGCCACTATTACAGGAAATAGCCAGCAACTATACTTCCATCGTTAAATCAGAGCCCGCTATCTTGAAACGGAAGCGAATGGGGAAAATCTTATACATACATTGTTCGGGCTTTACACACTGTACTTTCATACCAAATTTCAAAACAGTTTGGTCAAAACTGAGTACATTCATCACCATTAAATCAGAGGCCGCCATTTTGAAACGGAATTTAATGGGAAAATACAAATAAGTCGTTCGGGTATAATTCAGTGTAACTTCATACCAAATTTCAAAACAATCGCTCAATACATTTGGCCAAAAACTGCGTGCATTTGTCATCTTTAATTCAGAGGTCGTTATTTTGAATCGAAGTTAATGGGAAAAAACTTACACAATGATCGTTCTAGTTTTATACAAGCTCGACGTACTAAATTTCAAAACAATCGGTCCATGCGTTTGACCAAAACTGCGTAAAAAACAAACACAAAAAACTAAAATACGGAACAGCCGAGTTGAAACAAAGATCACTCGGCCAACAAATGTTAATTTATATCTGACGGAGACAATTATTAAATAATTTTATAGGGCGGAAATTACTGTGAAAACAAAAACCCACCCCTATTTATAAAAAGCAATTACATGCGAAGAGCAGAATCTATATTTTAAAATGATTAAGTTCTGTTAATGTATAATTAATGCTTATAAAAGGCGTATTGTACCGTCACTAATTTGAGCTAAACAAAATTAATTATCGCTTATAAAATTATGGTTGGTTTAACGTATAAATAGAGATGGAAGATTGAGATATAAAACTAATTAAATTAATTCAAACAAATAAGGCTTCCTAGAATTTACCTTTAGGATTCAAAGCGGATATTTATCGTATTCATAAGTCTTATTAAGACCAAAATTGGAGTAATAAAAGTAATTTGATAAGTAAAAGTTTTTCAGCTTATCAATATTAATTTGTTTAAAAATAAGGAACACTTTTTATCCTAATTACGACATAACTGAAATAGATTAGTTTCCAAAAAAATTGTATTTGATATTTTATATGTAAAAAAAAATTAAATATTACAAAAAGAAAGTAAACATTTAAAATTTTGTTAAGACTTGGGAATATTCAAAATTTTACGTATATACTTCGACCGTTTTGGTGTGTAGAAAAAGTGAAAAAACGTAATTTATAAAACCACTTATTACATTTTCTTCGTCCACTATTATAATTTTTCTTTTACGAAGAATTAAGTTAAATTTTCCAGCAAGACCTATTGTTTAGAAATTTTGAAGTGGTATTGTGTAATATTCACTACTTACGAGGCTACAGTCAAGGGTTGCTGAGACTTCAATATTCTTTTGTTTGTCTGTGGATAAGCTCACGTCATGTGACGTCATTTAGAAAGGGGCACTTTCAATGTGTGTAGTAAAGTTTTTCATTATTAAAAAAAATATTTTAAAACTTTCATAACTAATTTCTAACGAATCTTTTCACAACAGTAATTTGTGAGTTTAATGAATTTAAGGAATATAATATTAATACAAATATTATTAATATTTGCTAATTAAACACTATGCTGATCGACAGAACAGCCAAAACAATAACCAAGGACAAAAAACAACGGTTCCATGGCAAAGTCAAATCCAAGCGAACGATCCAAACCTCTGACGAAGAAAGAAAAGCAAGATCACAACGAATGAAGCAATACTGGGCTACGAGGAAGGCACAGAACATTAAAAAGTGATTGATTTGGTGTACCCCAAAGTTGGGTGAAACAAATAAAGAGAGAAGACAAATATTACGTAATTATTGAAAAAATCTTGCTAATTTTCTGTTTGTCATTTTAGCAATTTTGAAGAAATGACAATACATAATGATTAATAAAAAGTAACTAATCAAAATTTTAGAAAAGAAAACAAAGTGCCTTCTTACCTTACTATAACTGCAAAAAGGGCATTCCGTAAGACACTGCTTAGGATTCCGTTAAAAAGTATACTTATGGGTCATTTAATGGTTGCGTTTTCATTGTAAAAATATGCGTTTTCGTTAAAAAAATTGTATATTTTAAATGGTTTTGTAAAGTGATTTCTAAAATCAATTTTCGTATTTTAAGGCAACTAGTAATAAAATAGGCATAATTTTTCCTTAATTTTATTTCCACCAATATTCATTCAAAATAGCTCTCAAAGTGCCAAAGTATGTTTCAACGTTTGCGTTATTTTAAATTTTCCTTGTGAGTTAAGAAGTGGCTTTAAGAAATTACTAAAAAGTGCTCCATTTCAAAATTTAATTAAAAAACTGTCAAGCTGAGTGGATCTGCATACATGACAGTCAACGGATGTTTCAGAGAACAAACAAAACTGAAACATGATGTCAACAATGTTTCGTATAAATTTTATTTAAAGTAGAACTGTAACACAGTGGGTGGTCACTGATTGTCTCATACCTGCGATATTGAATATAGGCAACCCAACTGACTTGTTTGCGTTGCGGTCTGTGTCAACGTTGTGGAAGGCGCAAATTGCAACATTTTATTAAAAAAAATACAATTCGAAAACTTTTAAAAACGTATCGTTGTATTTAAAAATAATCGAACCACGTAACTTTCTCGCTGACGTGATTGAAGCGAATTGCCAAAAGTATTTCTCTTAATCTTAACCTTTTTTTTGTAAAATTGTGGTTTCACTATCATAACTAAAGTTAAAATCTGCGTGTCATTTTGAACTTTAAAATTTCACTGAAAATAAGAAAAGGATCCCTGACCGCAGTAAAAATCAATTTTTTCTTTCAACGGATTTTAAAAATTCAAATCGCTAATTTATGAAATGTTTAACGCCGATTAATATGGTGAAATCTGATTTTCAAGAATAATTAATACAAAAAAGTTACGAATTTTTAAATATTTGAAATGGCCGACATTTTGAAACTGTTATGAGAATTTTACTGGTTATCGAAGTTGTCTAAGGTATTACAACAATAGAATTTGTGCCAACTTTGAATCAAATCCAACCAAAATTGCGAACTCGAGCGTGTAAAACACACACACACACACACACACACACACGACCCAACTCAATTTGTGAACTACTCTTGTTAAACTTTTGCTGTTTTTAGCTTCAGTTAGTATATTGGCTATTTTAATCACATTCATTTTGAAAAAGCGGGCATTAAATATTTTGCAAATTAAATAAAAGTAAAAAAAAAAAAAAAAAATACAAGGACAATGCATTTTAGTAAATTTTTAATTAAAAGTCAAATAAATATAAACGTCTTTAAACAAATAGGTGGAAAATAAATTAGATTGGTGATTTATAATTGCCAATAAAACAACAATAGGGTGAACACTGGACGCATTGATTTCGGTACAGTATTTTAAAGCGTAAATTCAGTAATAAATAAGCAATTTCTGCGAATAAAAATTGCAATTAAAATTTATTACCTTAAAAAGCCGCATCATTTATTCATTCCATTGTTGTTTTATTTAGCTCAGTATAAAGTGACGAAAACATGGCCAACTGAATTCACTGAAAACAAATTACTTTGTAAAGTTGCTAGTTTGAGAGTGAATTCAATCTTAAAATTTTGAATGCCAGCCATTTTGAAACGAATTTGGTTACAACTGAAACTAACAGTAACAATAATTTACATAAATTTTGTTCAAATCGTTAGCCATAAATTTTTTTTATTGTAAAAAGCACATACGGAGGACAAACGGACAAATAGAAAAAGATAGAATGCACCCAGTTCTTGGTGTAATTTTATTCAAAGAGGTATTCCCTACAGTTTGCAAAATTTATAAGGATAATGCAGTGTATTTTTAAAAAGTATAATTTTTTTATTTTACTAGTTTTATTGTGTTTTCAGCGAATTTGCATTTGAAAATCAGCTGTTGGTTATGTCGGCCATCATTGTAAAATTAAGATTCAAGGAGATTGAAATGAACGCCGATTGAGATATCTAGATGGTTTTTCTAAGAAGTCGTTGATAATGTTATGAAAAAATATAGGGGCTGTGTGTCCGAGGTAGTTAGAGCAACGTTTAATGTTAAGTGAACTTGCGCACCTGAAGGTTGTAGGATCGAGACTGCAGTTACTGCCACAAGCCCTTTCTGTTAACGCTAATCCCTCGTCCTCATTATTTTAATGGTAGACAACATTATTTATGGAATCTATAAATATAGTATTACTGAGTGTAATGTAAAGTAAGGAAACGAATGATCTAAAAATGTATATACAAGTAAATTTGTTTTTAAAAGTTATTTAATTTAAAAAGTAATACTTACGGCGAAACACCTTCTACATCGAAGTAACTGAAATGAAGACGAACTCTCTGATTAGGAAGACCATGGAAGAAATAATGGCACTCTGTGTCTCTGGGGTAGTACCCGGGAAAATTGGGGCTGGAGAAAGTTCCATTCCTGCTGTCTGTCACGTTGTAGACGAAAGCACAAGGGTAGCTGGACACTTGATGGCCTGTGGTTATGCCGAAATCTGCAAGTACAAATTACGCTCGTATTAATAAAAAATGAAACAGTCCAAATAGGTAAAGTAGGCATGCAGGCAAAACCAAGGCAGTTTTGTTTGAAAAAAATACGAATTATGTTTAACTGCAGTAGACAATTTAAAATTAGAGGGAAGAGGAAGAATCTTCTATTGAAGAACGACACTCAAATCAAAGGATATAAAACTTACAAGTATTTAGGAATAATAATTATTTAAGAGTGATGGACTCTTAGACACAGCAATAAAAAAACGACTAACTGCACATATTGAGAGGATTTAGACGTCCCTTGCGATACCCGAGGCTAACACACTTACACTTGCAACACTACACCTACGACTTTAACACTTTACTCTCACACGTACATTTAGGGAGGCGATATTAGCTCGATGTACTTTTCGTCTTAAAATAACAAAAAAAAAGAACGAAATGCCTCGGAAAGAAGAGCGAAAAGGATACTGAACTGCATCATATGGGATGAAAAATTATCGAAAAATAAACATAGATTATATAATACAATTACAAGAAGTATAATCTCATATGGAATCGAAGTATGGTCACTGAAAAAAAATTCTTCAATCTAAGTTTGTTACAAAACAAAATTTGCTTTACATCTTTACATTATCAAAATGGTGGCAATTTCAATTCAAACGTTATAACTTTATACCTGTTTTTTTGAAAGTTTGTGTTAAAATCTGCAAAGGTTAGAATTAATCTTCTAACCTGACAGCGGTTAAGTTTCGTTTTCGTATTTTGAAAGCAATTTGTAATTTAAATCGCTAATATATATATATATATATATATATATATATATATATATATATATATATATATATATTTTAATCGAATTTTTAAAACAGCAATAGCTAACAAAAGTATTGTTGGAAAATCGTTCGCATCACATCAGTGACACAGCTGCGTGCCGTAATTACGTGAACTTTTTAATAAATTTGAAAATTGTTTATTCATACACTTATTAACATTAACTGCGATAATGAAATCACATACAAAATTTAAAATTATTATCCATTTTTTATATATATATATATATATATATATATATATATATATATATATATATATATTATATTTGCAGGATTTAACGATAAAATCTAAGTGAAATTAGTAATTAAACAATTTGTTCTTTTATATTTAAACGGACCACATATTTAATTAATTAGGATTATGACCTATTTTCTTCCGTCTAGTGGTCTTTTTTACTCACTTCGTAAAGACTACCGCGATTTCGAAACCTTACTGTATCATCTTCAGGCGTAATGTCGAAAACCTCTGTAGAGGTCGTTACAA
Source organism: Callitettix versicolor (assembly GCA_022606455.1). Lineage (NCBI taxonomy): Eukaryota > Metazoa > Arthropoda > Insecta > Hemiptera > Cercopidae > Callitettix > Callitettix versicolor. The sequence goes on from CM040184.1 coordinate 59,506,949, forward strand.
AATAAAATAAAACATTGAAAACACATACAAACATTAAACACAATAACACGATTTTTATTAAAACGCACACGATAAAATTTGGCATGACCGAACACTACATGCAACTCGTATGTCGTTACGTCGTTACATTTCGGACTCACAGTCCGATCGTCTAATCAGAGTCGGGAATGTAATAACATAGGAGTTGCATTTTAATAAAATTAATCGGAAGTTTCATCGTGTGCGTTTTAATAAAATTAATCGGAAGTTTCATCGTGTGCGTTTTAATAAAAATCGTGTAAATGTGTTTAGTGTTTATGATGTGTATTTTCAATGTTTTGTTCTTTCAATGTTTCATGTTTCAATGATGACCTCAACAGAGGGATTTGACATTTTGTATTACGGCCTGAAGATGAAACATTATGGTTTCGAAACCGTGGTAGCCTTTACGAAGTGAGTAAAAAACACCACTGGACGGAAGAAAATAGGTCATAATCTAAAAATTTGTTGAAATTCTTTTTTTATTCTTCTTCTTTTCTGCTAGGATTATTGTCACTATGTTCAGTATAATAATCTGCCATCCCTAGCTTCGTCAATTCTACTTTCGAAGATGGAGGTTCTCCGAAACGAGTCAACGAAAGTAGAATTGACGAAGCTAGGGAAGGCAGATTATTATAATGAACATAGTAAAAATTTGTTGCTTAAGGTGACAAGTTTCTTAGATTTCGGACTTAGTTCCAGGTGCAAATGTGCGTTACCGACATGCAGCTACGCCAAGAAACAATTACAGTCCTCAGTTACCTAGAGTACCTAAAAAAAAATCTATCCATCTATGCAATTTGTCCAACTGCATTTCTTTCCAGTTCTTAAAACATCATTGCAAGCAGGAACTGCAGACAGTACTATATTTGTAGATAAAACCTCACAAGGGGAAAATAAAACTTGGTGGACTAAATTTACTGCTCTCACTTCCTGAAGTCGTATATCGCGCAGGACAGAACAGAACTGCTGTGATAGTGGAAGAGAAGCACTTTAGTGAAATAGAAATGTAAATCACGATGGAGGACATTATGAACCGTAAATAATATGAGAACACACACACTGCAAATTTTCATGAAAATACCTTCATTTTCCATAGCTTATTCAAAACTTTTCTTTGTGTGTAGAAACAATCACGTTAAGAATAGATGTTTGTTTTAAATCACTAAAAAATTAAGGAAAAAGATTCAATACTTATACCCAGGTCAGAAATAAAAAGTAGGACTTACTTGTGATCAGAGTAACTACAGTAAACAATGGTAACTACAGTGTAGTTATATAATGGTTGGTAACTACCGTATCGAATCAGGGATGTGTTGGTCAGAAGTGAACAACTTACTGATATACGTGCAACCAACACCGGGCAGAAGGGCCCAACTTGTTACCGCTCTGCTCTATCAAATTACTAGCTTAACATATAGAAGTGACCAATAATTTATAACCGTTAAAGATTCAGTATTTTTTTCATTTAAAATGATATATTTTTAATTATAATTTCATTTCTGATTAGGGATAGCATAGGACATATTTCTACACTGATGTGGCTCATAGCGTTGTCCATTACGTGTATGTATAAAGCTTGGCATAGTTTGTTTGTATAAATTATTGTTTCGGTGTATTGATTTTGCTTCCTCTCAATCGATTTCTTTTTTGGGTCATTTACATTCGACTATTTTTGATCCATATACTAGGACTAACCGCTTGTTATTTTCGTGTTAATTTAACTTAATGTTTATATATATATTTGTTTCGTCAATATATTTATGTATCATATTTACAGTGCAATTTTTAAAAGTATAGTTGTGACGAGATGTTGTTTTACAGTGTTTTTTGTGATAGAATTTGTCTACGAAAATATCCAGACATTCAAATGCAGGCCTATTTGATGCCCTAAAACTGAAAGATGAACATCAATTTTTGTTGTTAATCACGAATCTCTCTTTAGATACTAAGTAGAGTGTATTGTTCTGTTGTTATACTATGATAACTAGCCTTCTCCGCGGTGAATGATGAGCTTGCTTGAGCTTTTGACAGATTAAGAAATGACTAAACAGTTGTCAAATTAGCTGCCATTGTTAACGAACAGTAAGTAGCACAATTCTGCTGTTTGTTGTTATTCAATGAACATGTTTTGTCCTAACGAACGCTAGTAACATTACAAATTTCTTCGAAAGAATGGAAAAGTATAAAATGTAACGTCAACGATGATTACAATGATTTTTCATTTGGCGTAGTCGTGCAGAATATTCCTGCAGGAGAAATTGAACTCTGGGTAAATCCTGCGGAAGACAAGAGACAATAATCTTGTAATCATAATAATAATTTTTTACTGAAAATAAGTTTCAAGAACTTCATTTAAAAAGATTTTTTCGGAATATGTAATCATATTTTATTCTCGTTTGGCACGGAATTGTAAATGTTTTCTAGTTCACCTCTGACTAAAAAAAACACTAATTTATTTGTTTATTTTTATTACCATCCCTACACATACATACATTTATTTATTATTTTTTTTTGTGTGTTTAACGTCCGACTATTGTGCACACTTGGGCTAATGCAGACGTTGGGATGACTTATAGCGTATGAAAATGCCAAGCCCTCGCCGGGAATCGAACCCGGGTCCTCGGGGTGAAAGCCTAGTACGCTATCGCCTAGTGGATAGGGGTCTCCAAACTACGGCCCGAGGGCCACATCCGGCCCGCGGACAGATTTTGTCCGGCCCGCGGAGAGCTAGCATACTTGAAAACTCCTTTTAGAGAACATATTTTTTATAGCAAATTAAATTTAGTTTACTGAAGTATTCTAATTTTATGTTGAATAATTATTAAAATGACATCTACATTGATATGGTCATGGGCTAACTACTCATAACATTGTTGTAGCCTTATTGTTATTGTTTTTGTGATAAGTTGGATAAAGAAACACAGAATTGTAATGAGTAAAGACATGTATAAGATGCAGAAAATTTAACTTCAGTATATAATAACTAACAAATTATTGAAATGAATCGTTGCGTACTTTTTCGGACTTTTTTTTCATCAGTGAACTATTTCACTTTTTACCACCGGCAACAATGATAATATGGTTTTGGCCCTCGGAACTTACTGGAGTAATCAGTATGGCCCTAAGGCTGGAAAGTTTGGAGACCCCTGCACTAGGCCACCGAGGCGGCTTCCCTACACATACACATTTGTACGATGCGAAAAAATCGATCAAGTTATACTCGATTTACTGTTTAGTTGCTAGAGGGGCTGTACCAGAAGTAATCTTAATAATAGACGTGCTTTGAAACACAATAATGCCAAAGTGATTTTACTATAATATGTAGTTAAATGTGTGCGATAAATGACTCAAGTGTGAGAGAGTGAGAATACCATTAAAAGACAACACCTTATATACTCTTTGCTTTGCCAAATACGAAATAGTTATAGCGCAGGATTATGAGGATCTAAAATATATGAGTAGGAAATTAATTGAGGAATATGATATTTGGGGGCTTGAGGTAAACCTGAACAAAACGTAATGCATGTGAATTGGAGGAGATAACAGCAATATTCTATTGGAAAACATCACACAAATCAAGGGGTGTAGGCCACAACTTACTGAGTATTTGGGAATGACAATTACTAGCGATGGACTCTTAGACACAGCGATGAAAGACAAAACTCCTTGGGAAGAAGAGCAATAAAGATACTGAACAGAATCACATGTGATCGAACATAAATAAACCTAGAATATATGTAATACAATTATAAAAATTATAATATCATATAAAAGCAAAGTATGGTCACTGAAACAAAAAATATCTTGACTCTACAGAAATTGACTATTGACGAAGAGCCGCAGGTCGGTCGAAACGGGAAAGAAAAACAAATTAAGAATCCGTGAAATAATGGATGCAAAGCAGACCATTGTATACGACATTAAAACAAAACCACTTATATGATTTTGCCATGTCAAAAGAATAGACGAAACTCGACTTCCCAAATAGACTCACATGGTCGCAAAAAAAAGGAAGAAAGAGACTTGAAAATAAGGAATTGATAAGGAAGTGAGAAAGAGGGGATTGGATCAAGATCTGTGGGATGGCAGAGAAAAATGGAAGCTAGGAATCGAAAGACGTCGGAGAACGTTATAAGCCGAAAAGAAGAGATGTAGTTAAATTCGAGCGAATTTTCATTCAAAAACGAGCGGCCATTATGGTAAGACTCGGACCAGTAACCATGAAATGATCGCCAACCTTTACATCACAATATATATTGCATATATATATATATATATATATATATATATATATATATATATATATATATACATATACAATATACAATATGTATATATATATATTGTGATCTAAAGGATCTAAAGAAAACCGACATACTTCATCACAGTGTATTCCTTGTTTTACCAGCTATTAGACCTTTTTGTGTTTTTACTAAATCATTTATATCTCTAGGACGTCTTAACTGTTTCATTTGAAATTTTGTCCTGTGCTTATCAATGTAAAGTACCTAGCCTTACAGAAGTGCCAACAAATTCCAGTAATTTGGTTCGAATGTCGGTAATTTAAAAAAAAAATAAAATATGACTAAAAGCAGTAAATGTTTAAAAATATCATCGAACGTGAAGTTTTACAGAATCTTTAATTCTCTATCGAATGCTGTAACGCTTGTATATCTATCCTAACCTGACTATAGAACAAAAGATAACAGTAAAACTGCGTTAATTAATGTACATTGTTGAAAGTGGTACATAATTAATGATGTAGCATATCGCAATCAGCAATGTACACTAACGGACGCTGTTCATTCGACAGTTTGTTAGTTTTATAACATTCGATAGGTTAAAATAGATTGATAAATTGTGCGTGCGTGTGCGTGTGTGTTTTAAAACTTTATTGTTAACAATTTTTTTGTGATTTGATTCAAAATTGGCAAGAAAATCGATTTTGTTAATTGGCTTGTACAAGTTAGTTAGCCGTAATAATGTAACAGTTTAAAAATATGGCGGTCATTACAAATCATTGAAAATGTAACTTTTGTATACCAAACGTTTTGAAAATATAATTTCACTATCATACATAATCAGCAGTAAATTTACTGCGATTTTTAAAATTAACTGGAATTACAAAAATGATTTTGACAGCGTAAGGGTAAATTTTATTATTTTTCGATGTAATTTTAAAGTTTAATGTGCTAACGTATCTAGGTTTTATTGCTGACTATGACCGTGAAATCATATAAAACAAATGTTGGGACAGCTGTTTGTTGAAGTTATTTAAATTGTTATGGTGACTGCAGTTAATCACTTGCTACATTTAGAACAAATGTTTAATTTATATTCGGTTGTATTTGCAATATTTCAGCGCAAGATTTAGACGCAATTTTAGCAAACGCCCGTATAGGCCGGAAACTCTACGGGCGGAAACCAGCCAAGCAAAACAAATTGCTGTGCTCCCTGGCGCAGGAAGTGCTTTAATATGCCCAAGCGGGACAGCTGAAATTTGCTGCGCGAGTGAAATGACAGCGGAAATTCACGAAATTTAACCTTACACAACTTGTGTACATACCAATTATTTAAAGGTTGGTATTCAATTTTAATTATTTATATTGATATTTTATTTAACTTATTTAGTAAAATATGATTAAAAATGTTAAGGGAAAATCTGTGTCTGTATCTGAAACGTTTGAGAGAATCTGATTTACAACAACTTTTATTCTAAAAATGTTCCAAAATATTTTCTTTTGAAACGTTTACCAAAACTGTCTTACTTGCAAACATTTATAAAAATCTGGTAATTATTTCAGTTATTTATTATGTATAAAGGTCGACAGACAGACAGACAAGAACTACTTTTTTGAACTAATAAAACCTAAAAATCTATGAAAATTTGAAGATTAATTTTTTCAATATCATCATACTTTCACGAATCAGTAAGTTGAAAAAAATTAATGATTTTATCATTTTAAAGTACAACTTGAAAACTAAACAGTAATTAAGCTGGAACAAATTTTAAAACTAAATAAATCCTGAATATTACGATGCACATTTTTGAAATGAACATTTTAAAAGTTTGAAAATAATACTGACAGAAACAAAATTAAATTATGCAAACAAAAAAGAGTTTTATTTGGAACTACAAAATTAAAAATTTTATTTAATAAAATCAACCACCCATATTCGTAACAGCGACAGAATGGATGTGCATATTTAGAGTTAAATTTAGAAAGTTTAAGGGATTTATTGTAGGTTTGCACTTACTTTCTGTAAAAGTGTAAATTGCCCTGAAGCCCTTGGCGTATCTAGACGAATACACCCCTCGGAACTCCAGCATCAGTCTAGGCCCATTTGACATGAGCGCTTTAGGCACAATGTTCCCGCAGAAGTTGTCAATCTTCTCCATTCGACCGTCGATGAGGACATAGGCCATGAGGGCGTCAATGCTCTCGCACCTGTCATCATAGTGTTTATTAATCACCTTCAGTCATTTTAAATGTGGTTTATAAATGTAAGACAAATGGATTGTTACTAGTTGGTAGAAGCCGGCAGAGGCAGCTGGAATGAGCAGCTGATGTGTTTAGCGATACCTCCTCATACCTGTAGCTCATATTACTCTCATTAATCACACATTCGTTACTCTACATAACCTGTATCTCTAAAGTGTAAAGCCAACAGTGCTGATGGAGTATATGTCATAGGCCTTATGATGTATTAACGGAGCCCTGGGATACCTGGCAACCTACCAGTGTACCCTAGCCTTATCCATGCAGGGCTCTGTATGAGCGGGCGTAATTTCCCTAGCCTCTCACGTTCCCATAAGTAAGAACGTAAATAGAATAACGGGATCTCACCGCAAAAAAGGGCACAACCTACGTGATAAAGGTCAAGAGTAAGGAGGATAAATTAAAAGCTAGTTAGAAGAGCAAGTAAGTCAATAATAAATTGTAAAGTCATCAATTAGAATTGGCAGAGTTACCCAACTTGAATCGTTTAAAAATATTAGACTTTATGAAAGTACTAGAGGAGGAGATGTAACTGAGAGTATCAGGAATATAGAAAGGGGGTACAATATCGCAGTGCAATAGTAACCCAGAAAGTCATTCATTCATCATTAAATGATAGAAAACTGAATTTATACAGAAAACCCACTGCTATTAGAGAGCTGTAACTGGATTTATAGTTCTGATTTAGAATAAAAGATCGCACAGTGTACTTTATATGCCGATTTTTTGCAGTGTTATTGATAATGCCACTTCTCCTTCACCCAATCCCACTGTTCAGATGGAAAGTAAGCTATTTATAGACAATAGTACAGTGTGGCAACCTAACGCTAGAAGTGCAAAGCTTCGTCTGTCTCATTACATAATTTACTTTCTGTATAACTTTTTCTGTGGTCTTAAGATTTCGAGGAAGTGTTAAGAAAAACGTTCAAAAATGTTCTCTTTTTTCGTACCAACAATTAAAATGTTTACCCTTAACACAATTAATAGTTTTAAAACATTCTAAGGTATTTTACCAAAAGTAGAAAAAACCAAATAAAAGTTCCTCTATCACTAGTACAGTTAAGTGAACGTTAAAAGGTCGAAATTTACGTCGTTACTTTTTCAAAAATTGTTTTACTGTGAAAAATATCTGAACCTGTTGAATACGACTATAAACATGTTGAGACTTTGGCTTTTAAATCAAGCGAACATTAAACTAAGTATGATGTTTTAACGGAGAGATAAAATTATATAAATAAACTATATTTATAAGAAGAAATAAATATTATTTTTATAAAATAAGAAACAACGCTCACTCTCTTGAGTCGTCTGTCGGATGGTACAAATGGAAGTCTGTAAACACTATTTGGACTCTTTCCTTCCCTCGTCCTTGAAAGTCGTACCTGCAGTTACTTCTAGGAGGATATGGGTTAGGGAAACCTGGAGACGTCGCTGTCCCATTTTTCATAGAGTCACTGTTAACCGTCAAGTCGCAACTCGAAGCTGAAACAAAATTTATTCAAAATAAATTTAATGGTTTGGGTAAATTTAAAATTATTAGTATTAACACTAAAGATTGATGTTAATAATTGTATTTTTTAAATGTTTTAATCTTTTGACAGGCTATTTTTCGTATTAGGCTTAATGTTTTTTTTAGTTACGTACTTCATTGGCTTGATAGAGTTCCACACCACCTTCATAATTTTTATGACTTTTTTCAAAAGGCTATTAGCAGGTAATTAAATCGCGATTGATGCAGTTTTTGTTTTAACTTCATCTCAAAATCAATAATTGTTAAAAATTTCAAAAATCTGGTTCATGCAAGGATATTCCATAACTAGCCTAATTATAATGTAAATGTTCTTGCAATTTAATTGTGAAATTAAATACAATTTAAATACAAATACAGTAATAAAATACAAAGCTCAAATTGTTCAATATGGTTCATTTTACAGCTAGCTTTGAAGCAGATGTTCCATGCTAATTAACAGAAACATTCAATGCTGCCAACTGATATTTGCTACGGCTTCATTCATTTTGTTCTGACTGAAATAATAAATCAATTATGTGTGCCAATATAAAAAAAATATTGGTCAATTGGGTTTCGACTTTTCAGACAATAAAAAAAAGACGATAATTGAAAAATGAATGAGTGCATTGAATTGAAATTAAGAGTGCAAAAACCTGAATTGAAAATAGCGAAACAAAATAACAATATTTTTATTCCCCTTAAATTATAAACACCAAACAGATTCTGCTTTAGGCGGTGTTACAAAACTAAGAACGGTAAAATGTTTTTTTATTTTATATCTTGACAATGCTGACTTGGGAAAATAAAATGACGCAATTTTCATTAACTGTTTGGCAGTTGATTTTAGATGCCCAACAAAAATTAAAAATCACAAAAAAATCTCAACGTCGGACAGGTTTTCTAATTTACTTAAAAAATGTACGCTTGTTTTTGAAATGAACGCCACTGATATAAGTTTCGAATCTTCAAATTTGACAAAAATAGATTCTGATTTGCTTGTTAAATTTTTAAAGCGGATTCAACGCGATTGCTTGTTAAAACCTGATACATGAATATTTGTTTGTAGATATCAAGAAGAAAGTTAAAGAAAAGTGAATATTTTTTTTCTGTAATGAAAAAGATTAGATTAGAAATATTTGCTGTAATAAAAGATTGTTGTATAAAAATATATAAACAAATGTTATGTAATATTATATAACTATTTATAACAAAGCGTATTAACTCGATGACATTAGAAAAAAGAAACAGTAAGTGAAAATGAATAAAAAATAAGTTATCCAAAAACTTTACTAAATTTTTTCACATTGAAATATTTTTTTTGGAAAATCGTGTTCTACGAAAAATCTGTCCAATTTCTCAAATCGGTCAGTTTATTTGAATTTGTATAAATATCACAATGTATAACTTAATTGAATGTGCTAAATACCTTATGAGTAAAAGAAATTAACGTTTTTAGAATAATAAAAAAGCCGTGAAGGTTGGCTTTGATTCGTTTTTACTTTTCATTTCCAAAACGATACTTTTTTCACTTGGAACGTTATCCACTGACTTGAAATTTTTTTTAAGTACAGCTGGAGACTATATTGGGGCAAGATCGGATCAAAATAATTAGAAGAGATTTTAATAAATTTTTATTTTAACAATTATTTTTATATAAAATGGACTTGAAATTTATTTATATTTAAACTAAAAAAAATTCCAAAATATTTGCAAACAAGACCGTATTGCAATCGGTCAATTCGTTTAATCTGCAGCGAGGTCTAAACGCAGAGAAGAACAACATCAAAGTCAGACACTGTTCTATAAGCCTACTCAGAAAACACGAAATTGATTGTCATCCATCAAAAGTTTAAATCGATTTTTTCACAATTAACATACAATCGATTAAGTAAGAAAGTAAAAACAGACTCCCAGAGTGAGTGTAGTGAGAAGAGGGCAATGAGGTATCGGCAAATTTGAAATCATTGCTTTATAATTTTACCATTTACTTAATAGGATCAATGAACAATCTGCTTTTAAAAATAACTCATAAATTCAATAACCTTAGAACCAGTTATAGCTAGACCAACTTGCCACACAAGTATCTTGTTGCGGTATTTTGATACAAGTATCTTGTTGCGGTATATTTTGCGGTATCCATTAATACTTGAAATGCATTAATGAAACATTATTGAAATACAGTAATGCAATACATGAAATAATCAGCTGTATCGCTTACGTAATAGAAGCGAATTTCCAAAATTATTTGTCCTTATATTGTTTTTCTTGTGTTTCTGATTTAATCATTGTAATTATCACTAAAATTTGTATAAACTTTCACGTTGAAGATAAGAAAATAAACCCTGACCGGTGTGAAAAGATTTCTTAATTTCAACGGATTTTGAAAACTTAAAATGATAATTTACGAAGTTTTTAATGCTGATTACGTTGGTGGAATCGGAGTTAAAGAAAAATTTAAGACAAAAATGTTATGAACTTTTAAAGATTTTGAAATGGCTGCCATTTTGAAACTATTGAACGTATTTTGATAGTTAACGAAATTATTTAAGCTATTATCATAATCGAATTTTTTATCAAGTTTAAATCAAGTCGGACTAAAAATGCGAACTTAAGTGTGCTAAAACACGCACACCCCCGCACACAATCTCTCTCTCTCTTTCTATTGCTGCTCATTTCATTGTCTCTGTCTGGGACGTAAGATGATGGTCGCTGTAATTGCTCATTTTCGAGTGGAAATTCGCTAATACTTAACACAATTAAAATTGAAATAAATGGTTAGTTATTTAATCACTGAGCTGAATTATGTGTGTATTATTCATATCCTGCTGTCACTAAAATAAAATCGTATAGCCCTTCTTCTATCACTTGTTTTACCAGAAAAATAACAAAACCAGTCCACAGATAATCTCCGAAACTGGTTTCTTAAGATTGTGTCAGACTCCTCTTGTTTACATTTCTGTGTGTAATCGCGCGCGTAAGGAAACCAGTGAAGTATATTTTAATAAACTTGATAAAGTATTTTTGTTTCTTGAAACAGAATTGAGACAAAGGTTGCCTCCCCTCAGGCATTTTATTGTCGCTACTTGGCTAAGCAATAAACCCAGAGAAGACAAATTATCCCCTTGTTTAATCTTTCTACTAAACGTATTTTACCGTCCTTTCTTGAAACACATTAAAACACAAGTTTATAAAGTTAAAGCATAATTCCTTCATATTATGCCAAGTGTAGGCAGGTTTCTTTCTATTCAACAGTGTAATAAAACAATTATAAAGTCTTGCAACGAAGTGTTGCTGGTTAGTTAAGAAGTAATAATAAATAATTAAATAGAAAAAAACATTGCACGCATTCTGATGTTGACATATTTAAGAAAGAAATCTGGTTTAAACTAACCCTGTAAAATCAGTTTTAAAAATGCTTTTATTTAATTTTGTTCGCTCCAAATAAACCAAATTAGTGTAACAATTTTGTGATAAAGAAAGTTTTCGATTTTAGAATATTTCGAAAAAAAGACAGTTATCTTAACAGCACTGTGCACAAGGTTTATTCGATTTTGGTTTATTTGCTCCAACACAGTAGCTGATTATCCCTTCCACGTTAATGGTTGATTTCCTCTTGCCGCCGCTGCCTCGGTGATGTTGTCTGTGTCAATAAATTGGTTTTTACAACTACAAAAATCCTGGCTGGGACAAAATCATTTGCAACTCTGCGACCTCGACCGTAAGGAAAAACTGTCTGTCCTTTCATTTATTAGCTAAAAGTGTGAAAAATCAGCTGTTTGTAATCGTCATTTTAAAACATTTAAAAGAAGTCGTAAATTAATGAAAACTAATTCATTTCAGAATTTTTGGTAAGATAACAGTAAATATATATATTATTTACACACATACGCACGCACCACATCCACCAACCATTGGAGCTAATAATAAAACTCGGGGAAAAATCAGAAGCAATTATTTCTAAAATTTGAACAAAATAATATAAATAATTCTGTTTGAAGACCAATAAAAAATAAACATCGTGTAAATTTTATTTTTGGTGTCTAGTTTTTAGTCATTAAATTTGAAGATCTTTTAAAACTGACTTACCGATTACGACTCTTTATTTTTATACAGAAGCGAAAAAACATAACTGAATCATACAACACCGATTCTGTGCAATATAATCTGATACTCCAAAGCGAAATGCATTTTGGTTTCGTGAAAATTACTATCAGTCAAAACGCATTAGCGTGTTTGTTTTTGGTGTTGTGGCACCAACAGTTCAATAATACCGTTATTCAGTTTTGCGCAAACTACTTTAGTTTTGTCACAAAGTTACGAAACCCAGTGACGTCATACAAACTGGCCTTTATTGAGCTGTAAACAGTAATCTAGTTGCGCTCATTAAACTTTTAATTAAATTTTGTAATAAACTGCAACGTGCAACGTGCATCGTGCAACGTGCAATGCTGCACACCACACCCGGCGTAACCCTAACCTATGTTCTGTCAATACTCCTACTGTATTATGCAAACGTGTTTATTGGCTTTCAGAACAGAACTTGCAGTACTTTTCCGAAATAATTGCCAATAAATTATGTTTTTGCAGACATTTTAGTTGTTAATTTATCCGTTTTAAAAGTGTTCAAATCGTATTTTTTTATTTTATTGAATTAAAACCTCCTGAAGAATAAATGTTTGCGCTTATTTAGCATTTAAGCATATTTGAAAGATACGTCAAGATATATAAAACGGAACAAAATATAAAGTTACTTAAAACGTATATATTTAAATGTAATTCAAGTTTAGGTCAAAAAACTCAAACACTCGTATTAATCATTCTTTCGTTTAAAAGTACTATTACATATGTTAAAAAAGTTATCTCCCTTTTTTTCAAAATTTGATTTCACTACCATAATCTTTTTTGAAACAGCATGAAAATCTGCATAATTAACATTAAAATTTTCAAAAAATTAAAAGAGTTAAATGCTAATTATTGCAGATTTTAACGCTGAATGATTTAATAAATTAGATTTTAAAAAATATATGCGATTAAAAATTATTGTGCAATTGAAAATTTTGGAAATTAGCTTTCACTATTAATTTTATTTGAATGTTTCACAATATTTTACAGACCAAGTTGCTGAACCAATTTTGATAAAATTTAATGTTGAGGCGTATTTATTCTGTACCTCAAATATTTTTGTAACTGAAATTTAGGTTAGCGTAACAGAAAATACGGTTTCTAAAGAAACCCTTAAACGTATATGTTTAAATTTGTTTGAAGTTTTGATTTAGAAAAAATCATATCGAAACTCAATCATTTCGAAAAACTATTGTTATCTGTGAACAAAAAATTCTTGATTTATAGTAGTAAATGTAAAAAGGTAGCCTGAAAGTTAAACATAATATTAATATGTTGGACATAAAGTTACAAAATTTTGAAAAAAGTAAACGCTTTTATAGGCCTAACGTAACCTCTGTTGAGTTTCTGTTGGGTTTTTAAGAGTTTATTCAAATTGTTAGTAAATTTGTTTTAGCAGTTCGTGGAATCTACATAAATATATATATATATATATATATATATATATATATATATATATATATACACACACAAAACACACAAAACACACAACACACACACACATAGGAGCATACAAAAATAGTCGTAATTAAAAAAAAGAAAATTATTTTTTTGCAAAACAGCCTTATCACCTTCAAAGTATTTACACTCATTACATTATACATATTTTATGTCCAGTCTGTGATTCCATTCTTGAAACATTTTCCAAACTCATTTGTTTGATAGCTGACAACTATTCCATCATTTTTCTTTACTTTTCCTGTATATTAAGCAACCTTTTAAAACTTTTAAGTAGAGTATTTGCTAAATATTCAGGATTTAGAAAAGTAGAAAAGTCTAAATGCACTATAATCCTCACATAAAAAAAATAGTAACATTTTGTAATATAATGTCACTTAACAAACCTTTTGGAGCTAGATGACAATGATATCTTTCTTGGCATGATCAGTTTGGTTTAAGGGTTTTAAGAACAACACCATGCCATGTCTCGTCACCAGTAATAATTTTGAGAAAAAGTCTGGGTCTCTTTGGAGCTGTTTTTTTCAGAACACCGAATGTTTCCACGCAGTGATTTTTCCGCTGGGCGTTCAGGATTCAAGGTACAAATTCCACAACTCTTCTTCTCACTTACAAATTCTCTGTCTCGAGCTCCGATGTAATCCAAATCACTTCTCTAGAATTATGGTCCTAGCACAAGTGCAAGAATTTTTTTCGACATTTTCGTCCGTTCAGGAAGTAGAACACTGTTCGTTTAAATCAGTCATCACAAAAAATGAGGAGGAAGCAAAACTGTGCCTCATAAAGAATTCACTACAACCAGAGGGAACGTACCCAAGCGGCGCTCGGAGTTGTTCAACTCTCTCATACAAGGAGAAATGCATGCTATGGGAGGTCAGCTCAATGTAGCGCTATACCGGTTATATTTTGATGTTCGAATTATTATTATTATTATTATACCACGGTTTATACTATTATTTATATTATACCATTATCACTGCTAAAATAACAGTTTTTTGTCAATTTTCTTTAACACAATTTCTACACAATTTCTTTAACACAATTGCTACAACTACTGAAACAATCTAACAGTTTTTTTGTCGATTCTCTTTAAGTAGTTTAAGTCCTTTAAACTGCAGGAAGGTAGTTTAACTCCTTTAAAGTAATATAGATTCTGACGCTAGTCGTGTTTATGAAAGGTTTTTTATTAGAAGTGTTTGCTTTACGCTCAAAAAAATTACACGTAATTCTACTTCCTACAGTGTCGTTGCTGATTATTGAAGGTTATAAATATACCTTCTTTTTGCGGTCATGGTAGCGGTATATTGGTTCTATAAGCTCTAAAAATAGGCTTATTCAGCGGCTGCTCTCTGATAAGATTTTCTCAGGATTATTGCTTCCTCCTCTCTTCAGAGTTATAAAGAATATTTCCTGAGAGTGCGCTAGTTATATCAAGACTAATGTAATTTGGTACTCCGTATTAAGAACTTCTTTATTGAATGAAAAACTTTTAAAGGATATTAGAATTTTTTATTGAATTGAATGTAAAATTTATAATTTTTGTAATAATAAATGTAAATTTAAGTAAGTTAGTAGCAATTAAAAACTAATTATTATTATTTTATTACACAAAATATTAAGTAATATGTTCGTAAAAATAATTTTGTAGTTTTATTGTATAAAATATATATTAGTTTTCAGGTAATTTGAGTTAAAAAACGCTAAATTGAAGCCCTCATGTAAGTCGGTCAAGGTTCAATGACGTAAAATAAAAATTTCTGATATTAGACCAAAAATAAAAATCATCTATCATGTTTTCTCTTCCTTTTTATTTTTATTTCGATAATTTGTTCGAAAACATGACAAATTAACATAGCTAGTTTTTAACAATATAATCTGAAATTTATTATAGCTTATCAGCTGTTCAATGAAATCAGCTGATCGTTACGAATTAATATAAATCAACTGATCTTTTACTAGTACATATTTATCAGCATTAAATTAATGATTCATTTCATATATTTACGTTGGTCAATCGTCTTCGTAGTTTTCGTAGCGTAGTGGTTATCACGTGCGCCTCACACGAGCAATGTGTTTAAAAAACAGGAAATTTTAATTATAATTAATTTAATATGAGACATGCGCTATTATATATATCAATATACATTTGTGCACCCGCATCACGCAAAATCCAACATCACAACCAGACCTAAAACGTGATACATGTTAATACTTAAATCGCCGATTGATGCAGATTCAACGCTGATGCCCATAGGGAATTATACAGTAATTTCAAAAAACATCTTTATAAAAATTGTATGATTTTTGTAAGATTTGTGTTTTAAGATTATTTAACGGATTTTGACCAAGCTATAACCAAAATAATACTTTATGCTGGATTTAAAACGGTGATATTGTTACAGTTTTGGAATACGCTCCCATTAGGTCAGCAAAACAGTTTAGTGTCCCGACTATCGTATTTTCAATAATTATGAAAACTTAAATGTATAACAATTTTTACACATTTTGTTGTTCATTACGAAGGAAAAATCAGATTAAATTTTTTTAATGACCTTCATTTTGCAACGGATAAGTGGATTTTGCTAAGGAACTATCTTATCTAAGCTAGTCCCAATTTTGGTGCTACGTTTTTAATTAAAATTCGTACGCTAGGGTGTAACACCACTCCATCAGTACACAGATATGGGAGCATACACACTTACATGCTATTTTTCATAGTTCTAGATATAGGCCTTACTATGATGACCTATTAAATAGCACGGTTCCCTATAGGTGTTTGCTAATAACATTGGGAATAAAAACATCCGCTGCAGAGTGCTTATCTAGGCGGATGGAGAAGTGTTTATTGAAATAAAAGTTGTATCTTAATGGGAAAACTTTAAAATTTCATTACATCCTTCAACTGCCTTGCACTGTAAGTGTTTTGAAGTGTTCGATGGGAGGGGTGGAAAACGTTTTAAATTTTAAAACATCTTCAATATGTAATTGCGTTATTCATACAATATGGCTGACAGAAACTGTTATATACTTTCAAAGTATCAAAAGATGTAACAGGAAGAAATAAGTATGTTGAAACTTTAAGAGTGTGTCAAAGCTGTGGAAACAAGAACACGGTTGACACATCTTAAAACGAAGGATATGTCAGTGTGGCAACATGACAAATAAATAATGGTTGTATATAAATATTAAGTCCTAAACGAGGTTTTATTTAGAAACAATTTGATAAAACGCAAAAAGAATATTTAGGACAAGAAGCTTTTTTCGCGCGATTGTCATGAATTTCAAAAAACTATCGTTGAATAATAAATGAAGATTTTGATATATTATTTCGTAATAGTTTAGACAATTTCTTTACTCAGAAAAGTTCGTATGTATATTAAATACACATAAAAATTGTACACCTCAAGGATTCGGTTTCGAGACTGCCGTTTTTTAGCTTTAACTCTCTCTCTCTCTCTCTCTCTCTCTCTCTCTCTCTCTCTCTCTCGCTCTTCCCCTCAAAAAATGATCTAGAGTTCAAGACCTATAATAATAAACGAAGATTTTAATACATTATTTTAGAAATAGTTTAGACAATTCGTTTACTCAGAAAAGTTCGTACGTACATTAAATATACATAAAAATTGTGCACCTCAAGGATGTGGGTTCGAGAAGCAATTACTGTTATTTTAAGCTTTAACCTTCTCTTTCTCTTTCCTCTCTCTCTCTCTCTCTCTCTCTCTCTCTCTCTCTCTCTCTCTCTCTCTCTCTCTCTCTCTTTCTCTCTCTCTCCTTCCTCACCCATTCAAAAAACGACCTAGAGTTCATGATCATCAAATTCTAGATTTCAAGGTCCCGAATCTGGGTAACTACAATGCCTGCTGTAATAGATTATTTTTCAATGAACATTAGTTGACAAAATTTAAGGTAAAAAGATAATATTTTTCAAAGGTTTTAAATTGTTGCCATTTTAGGAGGATTTGACTGGATAGTAAACTTGTCGAATCTATTAACAAAATAAATTAATTTTGTTACGTTTGAATCAAAATCGGATAAAACACATACACACACACAAACACACACACACACACACACACACACACACACACACACACACACACACACACACACACACACACACACACACACACACACACACACACACACACACACATGGCAGAACTGTACATTCGTTTTACCGTTTTAGAAATATAATAATTTAACACTTTGAGTTGTGCCGTTACGCATATTTTTATGACCGAAATTTGCGCTGCTATAACATCATTTTGAATGAGCACAAGGTCAATCAATATTCAAAACGTGCTTTGTTTTATGTCATATTGAACTCATTATTGTCCTTAAATACTTTATTAATAGGCTATTAATAACTTAGCTTAATATTCTAAGAATATATTTCACTCCAGCTTTGTTCCGCGTAGAAAGATTGGTCAAGAGTTGTACGTATTTTCGTTTTGTTTGTTAGTAGTTCTGTTAAAAAAGAAATTGATAATGTCAGTTACAATAGAATTGCCAACTATCGTCTTGGTGAAGCGAGACGATATTGTGCAGTTGTTTGTGCGCCATCTTGAGGAAGATCGTAAAATGACATAAAGCTTTTATAAATCCCGATTAAATTGGAAACTAGAACTTAAAGCTACAAACATGAAAGCGATGGTCTTTGTAATCTTTCAACTTTAGTCATAAAATGCGCAGGAAAGCTGCACTTCTTTTTGAAATGTGAAAAATGGTTGATAAGAAAGAAAAGGCGTTTATAGAACAATATACTATATAAATATGAAAGTTAGTCATAGAATAAATCATTGAGTTTACATATCAAGTGTTCATAGGAATATTTATGTGTTTCTTGTTATTATAATATTGTTGAACAGTGGCTGAACTGAACTAATAGCGAACTTGAACGTTTTTTTCGAGGAGGACTAGCCTTGCATTTTTTTTTTTTTTTTGGTAGGTATACATTTTTTTTGTCTGCAGCCTGTATTAAATATGTTTTGTTTGTAGCTATCCTCTGGGGAATGAATTACATTTTGTATAAAAGATAAAAAGTATAACAAGCCTTAAACTGTTTATTTATCATCTTGAAAATAACAGGAAAAATAAAACAAGGTGAAGTAGAAAAGAAAAAGAAGAAGAAAAAGAAAAAGGAGAAAAATGAAGGAAAAAAAAGAAGAAGAAGAAGACAACGACGACGCCGAAGAAGAAGAAGAAGAAGTAAAAGAAAAAGAAGACAACGACAACGACGACGAAGAAGAAGAAGAAGAAGAAGAAGAAGAAGAAGTAAAGAAAAAGAAGAAGGCAACGACAACGTCGACGTCAACGACGACGACGAAGAAGAAGAAGAAGAAGAAGAAGAAGAAAAGGAATAATAAGACAACGACGAAGTAGACGACGACGAAGAAGAAGAAGTAGAAGAAAAAAAGAGAAGAGGATAATAAATAATATTATTATTATTACATTTATTAATAATGTAATTATTAAACATGTAATTATTTTTTTACATTTTAGAAACGTTATTTATAGCAGATAAATAAATTTATTCCTCCATAAATAAATATATTTATATTATTTATCTGCTATAAATACTATAAATGCTACAAATAAGAATCTTTCATACTTGTACAGTTAAATTAATCTCATATTAGACAATGGTTCTGATTTAATACGCGTAGCTCTATACATAAATGAAAAGCTTACTTAAACTACGCTAGTATAAATGGAATGATACAATATTGAAACACTTTAAAATTTAAAATAAACATTTAGTTAAATATCGCTAAAATGTGAAGGTAATATAGCTAATTGATCAACCCATCTAACTGATGAATCAAACAAATCTGTCGTATAACTTCTATAAATATGTTTCGTCTGTTGTCTCAGTACATTATTGACTGATTTATTTAGTGACAATTGTTTCTGTAAAACAATAAATATTTGTACAAAATGTTGATTTTGTTTCATATTTTAGACAATATACGTCGGTATATAAAACAAACTGTGTGTGAATTGTTCCAAAACACTTTTTGTACAAAGGCTAAATGATAAAGTACTTTAATGCGAACAGTGTAAGCTAATATTTGCCCTTACATTTTACAAAAGCTAAAATTTACGTTTTTCTATATCACGAGGTACAAAACCTTTTTATGCTTGTTTTTTGTTCATTATTTGTTGGGATAAAAGCTATGCTTTGTGTGCTTTGTTTAATGGGACGACCTCTCACATTTCAAAGATGGCGTGTTAAATTAAACAGCCTCCATTCCAAGGATCCCATCGAATCTACATGCGAGAAAATATATATTTAAGCAAAGCATAACATGCGTGCACGTCTTTAGGTATTGAACATAAGAATAGTTTTAGTTAAAAAGAAATATTGGAACAACATAATTAGCAAGTTTTTATGTTTTAACATTATTTTCATATGTACTTTTAAATTTGTTAAAATACTTAACACCAAACTAAATAGTCAAAATGAAACCCATTTTCCCAACAATCCTCAATCGATTTCTGTTATTACTTTATGTCTATTACCCTGAAAGATGTTTCTATATTTTGCTTTCTATGAAGTGAGTAAACATTACGGTGATATACTCGTATTTTAATTCAGAAAGTCTTTTTCAGGCAATTTTCTCTGAAGACTAAACGAATGAACCGATTTTAATAATATATATGTGTGTGTAAGCCAAATACCACTCATTCACTCATGACTGTTTCTCCAAAATCACCAAACCGATTGCAATAAAACTTGGCACACAGCTTCCTCTAAAGTCCTGCACGCTCGCTAAGAAATTAAAAAATAACAACAGCTGTTAGTTTTTGTTACAATAACGTTTATGCAAAGAACATTCATCTACTATTTAAACATAGAATTAAAATACTTTTTATGTTGATTTTATTGGTTTTAAAACTTTGTAAATAAACATTTAAACACTGTCCATATGTTTTCCAACTATTTGAACTTAAAACTCTCAGACGTTCCATTTAAAAACTAACCAAACCAGAAAGCCTGCCGGATCTGTTATGTTACATCGAGATTTGTAAATAAACGAAATACTAACGACAATTTTTTTGGTTAAATCTGAAACCAATTTGTTATCTCTCGTGTGTGTATTAAGTATCAGTTTAAAGAAGCTTGGAAAATAAAAACACACTGAATATATTTTTTTAAGGTGGAAAACACATTGAGGCTATTATAGCCTCCCTAAATGTAAGTGTGTGTGTAAAGTGTTAAAGTCGTAAGTGTAGTGTTGTAAGTGTAAGTGTGTGTTACACTCGAGTACCGCGAGGGACGTCTAAATGTTATGAGAGATTTACGTACTCATTTGAATGACTATGAATTATTTTCAAAAAATTCAAAAGAACTCTCACCAGTAAGATATGTTCGCTTTAAGAATAAATACTGAATCAACACTATACAAAATTTCTCACAATAATTTCTTTCAAAAAAATTGCATTTTGTTTTTCTAAAATAAATTTATTCCGTATTTACAATTTTTACAAGAAACACTTATTAGAAGTAAAAGCGTGTAAGTTAGATTATAAAACGAATCCAAGTCAAGAAGGAATGAAAATGAACCAATTATTTATACAGAAACCTAATAACACCAATTTATAATGGTGTAAAATAAAACAAACATTAACTAGAATCTGCTATCGTCAGCGCGCCTCCAGTTCTCTAATTCAAGTAAATGCTTGTACAGTTGTAAGTAAATCCTTATGCACTTGTAAGTAAATCCTTACACACTTATAAGTAAATCCTTATAAACTTATAAGTAAATCCTTATACACTTGTAAGTAAATCTTTATACAATTGTAAGTAAATCCTTATACACTTGTAAGTAAATCTTTATACATTTCCATATAAATCCTTATACACTTGTAAGTAAATCCTTATATACTTATAAGTAAATCCTTATACACTTTTAAGTAAATCTTTATACAATTGTAAGTAAATCCTTATGCACTTTTAAGTAAATCCTTATACACTTGTAAGTAAATCCTTATATACTTATAAGTAAATCCTTATACACTTTTAAGTAAATCTTTATACAATTGTAAGTAAATCCTTATAAGTAAGTCATTATACAATTTTAAGTAAATCTTTATACAATTGTAAGTAAATCCTTATGCACTTTTAAGTAAATCCTTATACACTTGTAAGTAAATCCTTATATACTTATAAGTAAATCCTTATACACTTTTAAGTAAATCTTTATACAATTGTAAGTAAATCCTTATACACTTTTAAGTAAATCTTTATACAATTGTAAGTAAATCCTTATGCACTTTTAAGTAAATCTTTATACAATTCCAAGTAAATCCTTATACACTTTTAAGTAAATCCTTACACACTTATAAGTAAATCCTTATATACTTATAAGTAAATCCTTATACACTTGTAAGTAAATCTTTATACAATTGTAAGTAAATCCTTATACACTTTTAAGTAAATCTTTATACAATTGTAAGGAAATCCTTATACACTTGTAAGTAAATCCTTATATACTTATAAGTAAATCGTAAATCCTTATACACTTTTAAGTAAATCTTTATACAATTCCAAGTAAATCCTTATACACTTTTAAGTAAATCCTTACACACTTATAAGTAAATCCTTATAAACTTATAAGTAAATCCTTATACACTTGTAAGTAAATCTTTATACAATTGTAAGTAAATCCTTATACACTTTTAAGTAAATCTTTATACAATTGTAAGGAAATCCTTATACACTTGTAAGTAAATCTTTATACAATTGTAAGGAAATCCTTATACACTTATAAGTAAATCCTTATACACTTGTAACTAAATCCTTGTACCCTTGTAAGTAAATCC
The DNA here is from genome assembly GCA_022606455.1 of Callitettix versicolor. Classification (NCBI taxonomy): domain Eukaryota; kingdom Metazoa; phylum Arthropoda; class Insecta; order Hemiptera; family Cercopidae; genus Callitettix; species Callitettix versicolor. The sequence goes on from CM040184.1 coordinate 59,529,386, forward strand.
ATTTTGAAGCCAATAAAAGTTTTTTTTTTAATTATGTTTATTTGTCGTTCGTGTTTTCTAAAGACCAAATAACTTTTCAGAGCTTGGTGGTCGAGGTGGCTAAGGCACTGGTCAGTCTGCAGCGTCTCTGAAGTGCGCATCTCAAGGGCGTAGTTTTGAAACTGCAATTATTGCCGTAACTTAACTTCTCCGTTAAACATGATCCCTCGACCTCATTAGCCTAACTGGGATAATGTATCTAACTATCCTAACTCGACCTCATTAGCCTAACTGGGATAATGCGCATCAAGCAAAAATAAACAATCACACCCATTGTGCATAATTTGAAGTGTTAACATATTTTTGATAAATCCACAGAAGAAAACATTCTCCTGTCTGATATAATTTGCATAGGAAGCGAAACACATTTCCCGAACTACGTTATTCCCCCAGCTGGTAATTGAAGTACCACATTGGACCAACAAACATTGAATGTTATAGAGGGCGGTGGAGGAAGGTTGCTCTCAAAGGGTATAAATGATTTACATAATCTTCCTTGTATATGGGGGTAGAAAAGGAATCCAAAGTTGAACAATTCTGTGGTTATTTACGGCATAGTTGGCCCAAGAGTTATAGGGTCATTTGCAGGTCCTGCATACTGTACTCTAAATAACAGTTTTCAGCACTGAATACAAGAGTGATTTCTTACATCTTTATTTGAAAACTTTTTATATTTTAAAATAACATGTATTTTTTAATTTTTAAATATTTATTTTTTTTAATTTTTAAAGAACTATTTATTAATTTAAAGTTACAAAAAGTATTATAAATTTCAATAAACAAATATTACCAAACGAAGGACGTTCTTTTTAATTATCCAAAAAATAATTTTGTTTAACGAATTAGAATTTAGTTTCTAATATTTATTAATAATCATTTCTAAAAATTACAAAGTTTAAAAAGTTACACGAAAAGGGTTTTCTAAATGACAAAATATTTTCGGTTCTGTGTTGTCCTGTTTGTCAACATCACTGTGAACTCTCATTTTTTGTCTTAATTATTAAATTGTTACTAATAACGTATTTACAGTTCAAAGTATTAACTGTTCTAAACATATTTAATATTAATATATGAAGGTGGTTGGAATTTATGTAAAAATGGTTGTAATATAATTCAGAAATTATATTAATTAATTTCTAAGAAGGCATGGCATCTTATCAGAATAATAATTAATGTAATTATCACACAAGTATGCCTCAGTTGTATGATTATTATTAAATTTTTATTTTTGATGCACTTTATCGATGTGAGGGTTTATTTGTAACATACATTTTAGTTAAGTGGGCCAAAAGTAGTGGAACAAAATACCATGACTGCTTTTTCACTTATGTTCTTGCATTATTTTTATTTGAAAATACAATTTTTATTCATAATACAAATTTAATAAGATTAGTTTATTAATCTGAGTAAATTTGAAGAAAATATTAACATGGTATTTTATATTTTATTGACCCATGCTTCCGAAATTTCGAATTTTGTCGTAAAAGTATAAGTACAGTATATTTCTTAGAGCGTTTTCAAAAGAGATCAACTGTTTCCGAGTTACATAACATTTACTAATAAAAATTTGGAATTGTTTTATATACAAATGAAATATTTTGCAGTAGGCAGTAAACAAAAGTTGAAATATATAAGATTTTTTATCGATCTTTTCTAAATCAAAAATACAAATATCAAAAGTCGTTTCCGGGTATTTATCAACATTCTTTGAAACACAGTTTTTAATTAGAACCTTGAAATGTACATTTATCTTATTCGGAATTACATTTTCTCTATAATTGTTTACAAGATAGATTAGTAAACAATAAAAATTTTTAAATATGTATTATTTGGTATGTTTATACGAGAAACGAATTATGTTTTACACTTTATCCTCAATAAATTTCAATTTAGAGGACATTAAATTCTTAAAGTATAATGCAGAAGTGCAAAGATAATATACATTTTTATTATATATATATATATATATATATATATATATATATATATATATGTATAGTTATGGTATGGTTTCGAGATGGGTGAATTCCGATCAATTCTGGAGACAGTATCTAGGTTGATCCTGTCGTGTTCTAGCTTCTTTATTATTGTAAAGAACAGTATTATTGTTGAGCTTTATTACCCCTTAAGGATTGATAACTCAAAGTCAAATTGTAAATGCGATATTACAGAATGAGCAAAAGTATTTGGAATTAACTCTATTGTTACAATTGATACTTAACTGTTACTTAATTGTTACTCTACTGTTACAATGGTTACTTAATCCAAAGACTACAGAACTAAATACTAACAAGTATTTTACATTTGGTGTAATTGTTACAAATTCTGATCATACTTAGTTGGTAATGAATATATTTTCGCTTAATTTGTTCATAAGTCTCTTGTATATCACGTTGAGTATCGTTTTCTTGGTCAACCTGCTTGCCGGTCATCTGGTATAATTTATTTTGTCTGATCGCGGTTCCCGTTTGTCTAGTCGAAATGCTCATTGGCGTGGGTTGATAACTTTGATCTGTTTTTGGAGTATTATTAGTTACGAAATGTTTTTGTGGCTGACTGTAAGGTTGTCTGTGTCCATAGTTAAAGTTGGGTTGTGCTGGTTGATGCAATTGTTTGTAAGAGTTTTGTTGAAACTGATGATTAGGTATTGGTTTACGGATTGGCATGTATTGTTTTTTTGGTGGAATGTTGGAACGGTTTGTTTGGAATAATTTGTTGTTTTTAAACTGGAAATCGTTTGTAAGCATACTGAGTGCTTCTTCAAGTGAGGTGGGGTTTTTGGTTCTCGTGAGGGACCCTAGCGGTTCCTGAAGTCCCCTTAACAGAACACGTAATGCTAAATTTTGTGCATACTTGCATAGAACATCCCTAGCGGATGGTTCTCTGTTTACAAAAAAAAATGCTATCTGTAACTTTAATAGCTTTTGAATCTTTTCATAAAATTTGAAAGGTGATTCCCCGTTTTCTTGCTTTAATTCTGCCATTTCAAGATTCAAAGTAAAACAATCCTTCTTATCAAAATAACTAGTCAGCAAAATTATTTTTACATCTGCCCAAGCATAAGTATTAGAATTAACTACCATTTCAAGAGCTTGCCCCTTTAATTTTGATAATATGGACGATAACAAATATTAATTTTGGAAATCTTCTAAGTTATCAGCTACAAAGAATTTATTGACCATTTTATCACATATTGTGATGAATCTATTAAGCATGGTTGGTTCTCCGCTAAACTCTGGAATCATGTCCAGGTATTCTTTCTTCAGTGTTGGGATAGACATTGTAATATTTAGTTATTACTACACACAAAAATAAATCAAAATTAAAATTAAATTTTTATATTTTAAAATAACATGTATTTTTTTAATTTTTAAATATTTATTTTTTTTTAATTTTTAAAGAACTATTTATTAATTTAAAGTTACAAAAAGTATTATAAATTTCAATAAACAAATATTACCAAACGAAGGACGTTCTTTTTAATTATCCAAAAATAATTTTGTTTAACGAATTAGAATTTAGTTTCTAATATTTATTAATAATCATTTCTAAAATTACAAAGTTTAAAAAAGTTACACGAAAAGGGTTTTCTAAATGACAAAATATCTTCGGTTCTGTGTTGTCCTGTTTGTCAACATCACTGTGAACTCTCATTTTTTGTCTTAATTATTAAATTGTTACTAATAACGTATTTACAGTTCAAAGTATTAACTGTTCTAAACATATTTAATATTAATATATGAAGGTGGTTGGAATTTATGTAAAAATGGTTGTAATATAATTCAGAAATTATATTAATTAATTTCTAAGAAGGCATGGCATCTTATCAGAATAATAATTAATGTAATTATCACACAAGTATGCCTCAGTTGTATGATTATTATTAAATTTTTATTTTTGATGCACTTTATCGATGTGAGGGTTTATTTGTAACATACATTTTAGTTAAGTGGGCCAAAAGTAGTGGAACAAAATACCATGACTGCTTTTTCACTTATGTTCTTGCATTATTTTTATTTGAAAATACAATTTTTATTCATAATACAAATTTAATAAGATTAGTTTATTAATCTGAATAAATTTGAAGAAAATATTAATATGGTATTTTATATTTTATTGACCCATGCTTCCGAAATTTCGAATTTTGTCGTAAAAGTATAAGTACAGTATATTTCTTAGAGCGTTTTCAAAAGAGATCAACTGTTTCCGAGTTACATAACATTTACTAATAAAATTTGGAATTGTTTTATATACAAATGAAATATTTTGCAGTAGGCAGTAAACAAAAGTTGAAATATATAAGATTTTTTATCGATCTTTTCTAAATCAAAAATAAGTATAATGCAGAAGTGCAAAGATAATATACATTTTTATTATATATATATATATATATATATATATATATATATTATATATATATATATATATATATATTTGTGTTTAACGTCCGACTATTGTGCACACTTGGGCTAATGCAGACGATGGAATGATTTATATAGCGTATGAAAATGCCAAGCTCAACAAACAACAAACAAACAACAAACATAAACAAACTATACAGGGCTACCCAAGTGTGTCAGGAATATCCAAATAATGTTTTAGTGTATTAGTAGAGAAAAGCCAAAATAACGAAATATATATGAAGCATAAAGGTGTACGTTTTAGTATGTGGAGCAACCCTGCCTCCGTTCTCAAAAATCTGCGATTTTGGGCTCAGAAAAAAAATGTAAATGTCAACCATTACAGAGTTACCCTCATTTTAATGGTCTCGTTAAAAGAAAAGAATAGAACAAACTATGAGTCTCCATTTCACATCAATCCAAAATGGTGGCTTATTAACTAGTTTCTAAAGCCTTCATTACTTTGGCAGATTTACAACTACCCTTGTCAATCCTTTTTTCCTTATAATAGTATAATAGTTGTTACTACTGTTGATCTAAATATAAGATTTCGAGTACTAAAAAATCGTAAAATAAATTTGTCACCTCATTATAATATCGAATCCGATCTTCGTAACTACGCATCATTAGTACTCAAGTTTCCCAAACTTTTAAGCTTTACATAAACGAAACTGGTGCATCTCATATTATAGCCTACTTATAGGAATAAGCAAGTAGGGTATACACCATAAATAATTTACTTTTTCAAATAAAAACTAAATAAACAGCAATACGTATATCATAAAGTACACAAACAATGAAATTAATCAAGTCTTATAAACATTGAAAAAAAATTCAGTACGATGGATGCGCCTTAAGCTTTGGAGTTAATTTACTAAGATATTTGCACAAGTCTTCTTCTCTTTCCAGACTCTTTCTATATTAATTTTTCAGTGCAGTCAGGGATGAAAATTTAGTTGCCACGGGTATGTTCTCATGAAGAGCAACAAGTACTTAACTGCTGGTCTATTAAAGAATTAGGGGCTTTTTAAAGAAAGGTAATTCACGTCTCTTTTAGAATGAAGGCTTTTCAAATTATTGTCACAAGATATCTCTAATAATTTGTCTTTATTAACCACTGGAAGATTACATTTTCTAGATCAATATTCATGGTTTTTTCAGAGATTTGGAAGAACTGTCTAGTAATAGCATTTACGGAATTTAAGTGCGAGATTATTTGCTCCTCTATGTTTTTAAAGTTATCAGTAGTGTCATTGCTTTCTTTAAGAAATCAATCCAAGCGCTGAAATTAGTCACAGCTGTGTTTTCTTCTCAATATAGAAAAAATCGACGTTATCGTCTTAGAATGTAAAGTTCAAAATATTTATCTTTTCAAAATATAAGTTAAATATGCTAACATTAAAAGCCATTATAATTGCCCAAAAAATAATCCACATAACGCTGCTCTAATTTAACGCTCTCGTGTATTTAATTCCTTTATACGTAATAATAGTTTAACTTTGATCAATATTAGCCAGGTAGCCGCCTCGGTGGCCTAGTTGATAGCGTACTAGGTTTTAACCCCGAGGACCCGGGTTCGATTCCCGGCCAGGGCTTGGCATTTTCATACGCTATAAATCATCCCATGGTCTGCATTAGCCCAAGTGTGCACAATAGTCGGACGTTAAACACAAAAAAATCCTGTAAGTAGGCTATATAGGAGATGCACCAGTTTCGTTTATGTAAGCTTAAAAGTTTTGGAAAACTTGAATTAGAGTACTAATGATGCGTAGTTACGAAGATCGGATTCGATCTTATAATGAGGTGACAAATTTATTTTACGATTTTTTAGTACTCGAAATATTATATTTAGATCAACAGTAGTAAGAACTATTATACTATTATAAGGAAAAAGGTGGACAAGGGTAGTTGTAAATCTGCCAAAGTAATGAAGGCTTTAGAAACTAGTTAATAAGCCACCATTTTGGATAGATGTGAAATGGAGACTCATAGTTTGTTCTATTCTTTTCTTTTAACGAGACCATTAAAATGAGGGTAACTCTGTAATGGTTGACATTTCAATTTCTTTTCTGCGTCCAAAATCCCAGATTTTTGAGAACGGAGGCAGGGTTGCTCCATATACTAAAAATACACCTTTATGCTTCATATATATTTCGTGATTTTGGCTTTTCTCTACTAATACACTAAAACATTATTTGGATATTCCTGACACACTTGGGTAGCCCTGTATAGTTTGTTTATTCTGTGTGTGTGTGTGTGTGTGTGTGTGTGTGTGTGTGTGTGTGTGTGTGTGTGTGTGTGTGTGTGTGTGTGTGTGTGTTTATTGTGTGTGTGTGTGTGTGTGTGTGTGCGCGCCCATCGTCTGCATTAGCCCAAGTGTGCACAATAGTCGGACGTTAAAAAAAAACAAACAAAAAAAACAAATATATATTAGCCAGGTACTGAATAAATGACAAAAATACTCAACCATTGGTAAAATGTCTATACTTAATCTGTTTTGGCTGGTCAGAACGTGACCAAAGGCATGCGAACTTTAATTTTTGTACTTAAAATTCACAATTTTGGGTTTCCAATTGGAGTTTGGCATTTTTCAATTGTCACCCTATTTTGAATAACTGAGTTAGAGACTGTTAGTATGCGCTATTTCTTGTATTTAACCAAGAGCTTTAAAATGAGTGGTCACTTAATAGAACTTTACATTTAACTTTTTTGAGCTGACCCCGTACTCTCCAATTTTGGGGGAGAAGGTAAAATTTCTCTATACACTGAAAATATATCTTCACCTTACAAACATTTCATGAGTTCTAGTTTTCTCCACTCACACACTACAAAAGCGATTTGGGTGTCTCACAATATTTGACTAGTCCTGTATAAGTTATTATAGAAATGCATTATTACACCAGTTTTCGGGTAAGTGTACTTAATTATTATTCAAACAAACTTATTGGTCGTGTAAATTATTTCAAGGTCAGAGCATTGCCTTCTGTTTTAATGGTCAGGTCAGGTCAGGCCAGAGATTGCGTTCTTAAAATAAACTGCTAGTGAATAAGTATATCACTTTCACTGTTGATCCAAATTATACGAACCATTAAACAGAATGGTTCACAAACCATTTCAGGAAGTAATCGGGAGCATCCAGTAATAAGAAATATCCGTAAATATTATGTCTGGAAAAGTTTTATTGGTTTTTTTGTCTCTCACATGCAAATAATTAATTATTTATAGCCTATTTCCGACAAATTTCAGTGTGTACTTTTATGTGATATGTTTTATTATAAATTTCTAATTATTTTGGGAAGAAAATATATAATTGCATTTGGTTTTTACTGTGAAAAATGTAAGGCAGTAGAAACAGAAGCGACTATGTTGGGACTTTCTTTCTCATTAGGCCTATGTGAAATATACGTGACAAATATCATATATATATATATATATATATATATATATATATATATATATATATATATATATATAAACATAATTTGGAGAGTTTAATGGATTGTTTGTGTTGAAAAGGCGTTTTTTTAATTTTAATTTTGTCCGTATGTGCGTCTGTGCACATCACTGGTAACTAAATTAATAATGACCGATTTTAATGAAGCATGTTGCTATACTTCATACTGAAAATATAGATTGTGTTTCAGCTTATTGAGAGAAAGTCCAATTGTGGTGTGTACAATATATCTCTCAGAATGCTCTTAATTTTTTTTTTAAGACGAAAAGCACATTGAGGCTATTGTCGCCTCCTTAAATGTAAGTGTGAGTGTAAAGTGATAAAGCCATAAGTGTAGTGTTGTAAGTGTAAGTATGTGTTAGACTCGGGTACCGCGAGGGACGTCTAAATCCTCAATAGGTGTAGCTAGTCTGTACCCCCTGGAACGCTCTTAGAACACGTCTGTGATATGCACTATCCAATTTTCCAAGCCAAGATGTCTGCAATTCTGGCCCATGCCCATTTTGTATAGCTCAGCGTTACAAAAGTAAATGTATAGTAATACTACCCAATAGTCAAACTATTCTTAAGGCTCTCGTCTCGGAGCAAATGTCCTCCAAGCTGGTACGGGATTGCTATCAGGCTCCCGTAGTTTCTCGTAACTCCGCAAATCTATGCCGGGTACCTGGGCATGTGCGGATGAATTGACCAAGAAGGGCGCTAAATTGTCTTTCTTTCCGTAACCAGCATGCGTTGTAACAAAATCCACTGCCTACAATATCATTGGAAAATGAGTCAAAAAAGGCAATATTAATGCTGGCAGGACTATCATGGGCAAAACCGGTTAATGGAGTTGAATAGAGGCCGTCTGAAGCAACTACTTACTGAACATGACTTCAGCAAACATATCCTTCAAGAGTGATTCAGTTTGCAGGCTATGAAAACAGTCTGAGAGACTGTTAAGCATGTAATTCTGAAATGTGTGAGGCTAAGAGAAGATCCATTTATAACAAGGTGATGAATGCCAGTATAGGACAAAAAGTGCTAAGCCTCGTTGAAAGTACAGGTATCGATTTACTCTGCTAGTACTTGTGGTGTACAATAAGACCAGGTCGACGTACAAGGTACTTAATTCCACACAACTCAGTAATATAATATCTTGCATCTCAGAACTATTTTATTGTTAGGGCCTCTTTCTCATAAATAAAACCATTAAAAGTAACTAAAATAGGATTATCACAAAATCACTGTTAACGATTTTGAAAAATTTTTTAACTTGCAGCAGCTTGGTGCCTGATGTTGCTCAAACACCAGTCAGTCTGCTGTGTCTCTGAACTGCGCAATTCAAGGTCGTAGGTTCGACACACATTTACTCCAGTAACCATTAACATTGTGAGGTTTCTTTTTTTTAAAAAAAAATTTACTCTCTAACAGTAGACTTCTGTTGTACTACACTTTGTACAGTAAGTAGAATTACTAATTTTTTAGGCGTCCAAAATTAGAGTAAAATCTGAAGAAATTATTTTGGAAACATATTTGAAAATAATACATTTTTTGCATAATTTATTTTTTATGTTTGTATCACAATAGAAATTCAATAGAAATAGTGGTATAAATTATATCACCTGTTTACTAACAGGTGAATTATTCTAATAAATAACCTGCAAATTATCTGCGTTAAACAGCTGATAATTGGGAAGGGTTTTCGCCTTTATTTTTACTTTAACGTTTCACTTATTTGAACTTTTTAAAGTTATTTCTCTTTCACATTTATTTGTAGCTGATAGAAGAGGCAAGCAATTTTCGAGATCGAGGTTCTGCAAATGAGGTTATCCCGCAAAACGGGCTCGAGTTTATGTAAAGTAATTGGTTCAATCGATTGGCATAGTTCTTATAGTGCGATATTCTGTGACGTCATCTGCCAGGATTTCGTAGTTGTAAAAGCCAATTTGTTGGAACAGAAAACATCAACGAAGCAGCGACGGCAAGAGGAAATCAACCATTAACGTGGAAGGGGTAATCTCGTCTGTGTTGGAGCAAACAAACCAAAAATCGAATAAACCTTGTTGGAACTTCGTGCTACATCATTTCCTTTCATTTTGTGTCGTTACTCTAATCTGTGAAATTATTGATTTGCATTATAAAACACCGTAATTTTAGTTCACTCGGCATCTGCAAGCTGCGATCAGCTACAAAATCAAAACATTTCACACAAAAAGTCAACAAATATTTTACAATTTGTCGCACGATAAATTAACTTAAACTTTTGTTACACAAAATAATTTTGTAGAGATATTTTATATTCGAAGTTTACTTTTCTTTACAATTTACCTTTAACAGCAATTTTCTACTATTTGAAATTTTCTACTTTGTTTTGAGTTAAATCTTCTTTTCTAATAATATTAAGATTTGTTTAAAATCTTATATGAGCATTTGCGTTAATTAATTTTAATATAAAATAATATAATTTTAATAATAAATAATTGGTAATTGTAATTTTATTAAACATACGCTTTTTATTCGAGCCAAATTTGATCGAAAATGTTGGAGGAATTAAAAAACCAAGATTTATTAATGTTCAAAGTTTTGGTCAAAAAGAGTTTGTAAATGAAAATGTTTGAAAAATAGAAAACAGTTCTGGAGATGCAAAATTTATTTAAATTGTATTGAAATCAGATAGCCATCGTGTATAAACATTGTTTCTAGGTCCAGAGAAACTGATATATGTTAATACATTAAATACTTCTCCGATAATGTTTCAATGTACGACCTTGTAGTTAGCATTTGATAATTTCAAAGAATATTATTATATTCGTAACTAACTTATAATATTACGTTACATTAACAAACTTATATTTTACTCTTATATAAATTCCTTTATTCTGTTCTTTGTTACAAACTTGTCTACTTCATTACTTGTCTACAGTAACTTAATGCAACAACCTAATTGTCAAAGAATAAGTCCAGAAGCTAAGTTTAGTGAGGCTGCTGATTCAATAACACGTAAGTGAATTCGTCCCATAGGACCAGTGAGGTGTAGGCTACAGGAGACAAAGTCCATTACTTCAAGAGAGTTTATTATTTAATTACAGCAACCTATTGTGTTGTGTTTCACCCTTTGTTCGCTAGAGTGATAGTTTAATAGATTAATTGCATAGAATTTGGTATTAAGCCTTTGATATTGTTTAATTTGCCTTATAGTACAATGCCTGTTATAATAATAACAAGTTATTGCATTTTTTTTAGTTATTTAACATTAAAATTTTTTGCTTTCGAAAAATAAAAGCTAACTATTTTTATTATTTTTTTTTGGTGTTTAACGTCCCACTATTGTGCACACTTGGGCTAATGCAGACGATGGGATGATTTACAGCGTCTGAAAAAATGCCAAGCCCTGGCCGAGAATCGAACCCGGGCCCTCGGGGTGAAAGCCCAGTACGCTATCAACTAGTCCACCGAGGCGGCTAAAAGCTAACTAAGAAAATCTGTTAAAAATGAAAGTTAGGTTATTTACAAATTCATAAATTTTTAATTAAAACGAATCCCAATTAATCGTTTTCCTTAGTGATATGGGAAAACTTTTCCTTTAAAATTTTCGCTTGTAGAAATGAAAGTTTTCAAAGAAAATTTGTGCAAAAATGACAATTATGTTATTTATAAATTTGAATATTTAATTTAAACAAATATAATTTTATCGTAATTTTAACGGTTATGTTAAGTTAATGCATTTGTTAGTTTTCATCTAAAAAATTTGGTTTTGGAAAAAGCTCTCAAAGAAAATCACTCAAAAAATACTCATTTATTAAACAAACACAATTTTGAATTAAAAAATCTAATTTTGTCATTATTTCTTATCGAAAGATTGTTCCAATTGTTAGTTTTTTAATCATTTGCTTTCGGAAGGAAAAGTTTGCACGGGAAATTCGCTTAAAACGTCAATGCTGTTACCTAAAAGTCTTTACTTAAAACAAATATCATTTAATCATTATTTTTATCGATAAATGTTTACATAAAAACTATTAAACTAATAAATATTTTCTTGGGAAATAAATCGATTCTTATTAATTTATGAAAATGTAATTTTTAAGGTCAACTACTGCCTTTGATAAAATTATTATATTTTCTTTCAACTATCATTACATCTCATATTTACCTGTACTGTTTTAAATTATAATATATTATTTTTCATTAAAGATAAATATTATATAGTACTTAGTATTGTTCAGTCAGCAAGAAGAAACGTACTGTTTTTTGCTAAAGAATATAAATGGTCAATGTTTTACTAAAGAAGTAAAAAGATAATTCTTGCACATTAATCAAACAGCTGTTTTCCCACCTGTGAATAGTAAATTTAAATGTTATGCATAGATGAAAACATTACAGTGCAATATTATGGTGATGATTTACTTCGCTATTTAATATTCTTAATGTAGTAAATATTTAAAACTGTTAACATTTTTGTTCCAAAAGAGAAAATGTTCACTCTTTTCCTACTGCATTGCAGTATTTACAGTCGATTTTTCACTTCTGTTAAAAACAAGAACAGACTGAAATAGAGTCACGTAGGTCAGGTTAGGTTACACTGTTGAAGTGTAACACAGTAAATAAAAACATCAAGAAGTGTTAGGAAGAATGTTACAGCCAACTTAAGTGCTTTTACGTTTCGGCATTCATAAACAGGTACCGTAGCCTTATACACCTCTAACACTCCAATTTTATGCAAATTGTTAAACGTATTCATACTTTGGACTGTAACCTTTCTCTTGAAGGTGTAAAGGCCAGCGAATTCTTAATTTATCGTATAACAATATACGTTGTTATTTTTTTATGATTATTGTTTACAAATGGAAACATTCTCATCAGTCCTTTGTTACATCAAGAGTTATATGAATACTACAAAAAACCATAATAAAATAAATAATTATATAAAATTGTTATTACACTGTCATAATTTATTTACAAACTGATTTTGAGGAAAAATAATTATAGTGTTGAAATAAATAAGAAATGGCTGGTTTTAGTTTTTCTAGTTACCAGAACTGGAAATTTTGATGCTATGGTAACACATATTCTAATTTTTATTGAATACATTTGAGCAAAACTAGGTTCAAGTCATTTTGAGCCGATTGACCGATTTTTAATACAAACAACTTTATATTTGTTTTTACAATTATTAAATGTATTAAACAAATTAAAAATATTAAATCCAATGTTAATCCTATTTACGGGATTTATATACTAACGTTTGTCAAAGAAACATCGCTTTCTACTTAGGCCTACCGTTAAAAAACGGCGCATGCTAACTCAGGGCTAGGTCATTTGTTTTTGCAATTATTAAATGTATTAAACAAATTAAAAAGATTAAATCCAACGAAAATCCTACTTACTGGAATAGATACTAACGATTGTCAAAAAACATCGCTTACTGCCTAGGCCTACTGTTAAAAAACGGCGGATGCTAACTCAGGGCTAGGTATTTTGTTTTTGCAATTATTAAATGTATTAAACAAATTAAAAAGATTAAATCCAACGAAAATCCTACTTACTGGAATAGATACTAACGATTGTCAAAGGAACATCGCTTACTGCCTAGGCCTACTGTTAAAAAACGGCGCATGCTAACTCAGGGCTAGGTCATTTGTTTTTGCAATTATTAAATGTATTAAACAAATTAAAAAGATTAAATCCAACGAAAATCCTACTTACTGGAATAGATACTAACGATTGTCAAAGGAACATCGCTTACTGCCTAGGCCTACTGTTAAAAAACGGCGGATGCTAACTCAGGGCTAGGTCATTTGTTTTTGCAATTATTAAATGTATTAAAGAAATTAAAAAGATTAAATCCAACGAAAATCCTACTTACTGGAATAGATACTAACGATTGTCAAAAAACATCGCTTACTGCCTAGGCCTACTGTTAAAAAACGGCGCATGCTAACTCAGGGCTAGGTCATTTGTTTTTGCAATTATTAAATGTATTAAATAAATTAAAAAGATTAAATCCAACGAAAATCCTACTTACTGGAATAGATACTAACGATTGTCAAAGGAACATCGCTTACTGCTTAGGCCTACTGTTAAAAAACGGCGCATGCTAACTCAGGGCTAGGTCATTTGTTTTTGCAATTATTAAATGTATTAAACAAATTAAAAAGATTAAATCCAACGAAAATCCTACTTACTGGAATAGATACTAACGATTGTCAAAAAACATCGCTTACTGCCTAGGCCTACTGTTAAAAAACGGCGCATGCTAACTCAGGGCTAGGTCATTTGTTTTTGCAATTATTAAATGTATTAAACAAATTAAAAAGATTAAATCCAACGAAAATCCTACTTACTGGAATAGATACTAACGATTGTCAAAGAAACATCGCTTACTGCCTAGGCCTACTGTTAAAAAACGGCGCATGCTAACTCAGGGCTAGGTCATTTGTTTTAAAAACTGGCCTTTAGAGCGTAAAGAGGTTAGACTGGTTAGCCGTTAAAACACTCACACGAATGAAAATATATGTTTCAGACAATGACGGAGAATTCCATCTTCGAAATAAGATTAAATCTGAAACTCAGTAACTTAATTAATTATGCATCTTTAATTAAACATTTCACTCCTTCACATGTCAGGCATGACGTGTGTTTAACCGCTGGCATGTCTACTGACACGAGAAAGAAAGGTAGCTTTAGCCTTCCCGAAATGACAATGATAATGTTTACAGTTTAATGTGATATGATTACCAGACTAATATACGTAACTTAAGTTCGTTTGGTTTTGCTCATTATTTCGTTATATATTTTAATATATATATATATATATATATGTATATATATATATATATATATATATATATATATATATATATATATATATATATAAAATATATATAGTCTGGTAATATATATATCATTATATATATATATGTATATAAATATATATATATATATATATATATATATATATATATATATATATATATATAACCAAATTCAATACATATTCAAAACTCAACAAGGTGTATTAAATTTTAATAATTTTTTCCTTCTAAATGAAATAGTATTAAGGCAGTAGATGGTGAGAATAACTGATTTTGTGATTTCGATAAGCTATTTGTGTTACCTTCAGTAAAAAAACGTAGTTTTTCTTGATTGCCTGTCCATCTGTATCTGCTATCTGCATAATTATAATTATGCATACACATAAAGCAAGGCACAGTTGAATAAATGTAAAATACATTACGCTATTTAAAATGTACACACTTACCTAATAAATGATAAATCAAGAAATGACATAGATGTTTCATCCGTGTTGCAGAGTAGTAGAGTATATCGCTTACTGGTAAATATTTCAACCACCATGAGAGTTTTTCGTCGCTATCCCGAAACACGTGGCAACCTGAACGCTATAAAAAACGTGATAGTATTTGAGGACGGATAGGAACAACTGATGGCCGCCTCGGTGGCCTAGTTGATAGCGTACTAGGCTTTCACTCCGAGGACCCGGGTTCGATTCCCGGCCATGGCTTGGCATTTTCATACGCTATAAATCATCCCATAGTCTGCATTAGCCCAAGTGTACACAATAGTCGGACGTTAAACACACACACATACATACACACACACACACACACACACACACACACACACACACACACACACACACACACACACACACACACACACACACACACACACACACACACACACACACACACACACACAAAGGAACAACTGATGGCCTTAAGGTTGATACTGGCTCACTCGAGGATTCAGTAATAATATTTGTATTCGGTAGTTGAAAAATCGTTAATTCAAAATGACTGAAAATTAATTGAGCACAAAGAAGTTTTACAACTGGCAATATTTCAGCCAGTAACCACTAACTGAAATTTAACTAAAAAAAAGGTGAGCCTTAAAGTTTAAAGGTACAATATTTTCTCAAAATCAATTGAATTAACCATTAGAAAATTATCTTAAACAAGGTTTATAAGTAAATTAATTGGTAATTTTTTTAGAAAGATAATATCATCAAAAACATTACAATGATAATATGACATCACATAAATTAGATAACATTACAGTGTTCAAATGGTTTCGAATATTGAATCGCTGACCAACCTTTGTATAAATCAAGGAATAAGGTAAAATATTGCCAAATCTGCCCCAAGCGCCACCCCAAACACATCCAACCCTCAACCCATTCTCTCATAACGTATTGTGCCGCAATTCTTGGCGTCTATTGAGGCCCTTGCTTTTTGTACATCCTTATTTATTGACGTTATACCTGACAATGATAAAATCATACCAAATGAAAATAAAACACCAATATCTCTCAAAGGTTTCATATTTCATGGAATAGTTAAATATGATCTATGATTCGCATTTATCGAGAACCGTCACTATAAAATATAAAACATAATGTTTAATGTGCAACTGAAAAATTGTTAGGCTGTGGTGGTGTGGAGAGGAAAAGGAAATATTCGTCTAAACAGATGATTTTGAACTACAGGTGTTTATTCGGTTATAGCAGGGATTGAAAATAGACGGCCCAAGAACGGCATTTTGCTCGGGTACATTTTTAATTAACAAAACACTGTAACATCTGTGTTTTTAAGAAGACATTTTAATGTAAACTTTATAAGACATTTTTCAATTACTGATTTTTTTTCGACACTCAGTACATGTGAGTTGAAATCGTAACCCATGTAAGTGTAGTACTAAATGCAAAGTGCAGCCCAAAGTTCTCATTCATGTGCCTGTGATGTTTTTACGAAATATACACCAACAGGCTCTGTGCTGAAAAACCCTTCATATTCCAGACGTTATGAAAATTCTTATAAAGACGGTGAACTACATAAGATCTCAGGTTTTTATACATCGGCAGTTCAAGAATATTTTCTCAGAGACTGCCAGTAAGTATCCTGACCTTCCCCACCACTGTGAGGTATATTGTACATTAGAGATTGAGTTTTGTGATTTATTGATATTTTAATGACAGAACAGAGAACTTAAAAATAGTTCTCGGCACTGGCTACGAGAACTTGCATTTATTGTCGGCATTATACCTGTCACATAACCAACTTAAACTTGAAGCTTTGAGGGCAAAACTCGTTTGTCTGCGATTTATTCTGGCACGTTAAGGCTTTCAGACGAAAACTTGTTCTGTTTGAGAAGAAAGTAGAAAAGCAAATACTTCATGCAAGAAGTTTGCTAATGAAACTTAGCATTTTCCTTCAGACTTTGCACTACAAAATCGTTTTTAGTCTCCGCGAGGAATTTGAGAAACGTTTCACAGACCTTGATAATGCTGGAGAAAAGGTAAAGTTATTCCAATAACCCTTCAAGTTTGAAAATGGCAACGTGCCGTCAGAACTTCAGCTGGAAATAATTTGAACTCGCAGCAATGGAAATTCGAAAGATCACTTCAAAGAATATTATGAAACAGAAAACTTTCTTTCCTTTTACAAGGCGCAACTCAAAGTGCTTTTAGCAATAATTAACAGTATGAATAACACTAAAGCCCCCTAAATAGAAACATCCTAAATACTGTTCAAATTTTGCACGGTTAATTTACTTTTGAGTTTGTTCGAAGCATCGAAATAACTCAGTAAAATTTATTTTTGGTCTTTAAATGAAGAAGACTTCCAAGGGCATAAAACTCTGCAAAAGGAATGATCTGTTTTTGTGTCGATATATTTGTGTGGACAAACATTTTCAAAAATGAATTATCAAGTTCATCTATACATCCAAATTGTCAGAAAAACTTTTGAAATCAATTCTAAACACAGAAGGGACAAAATTTGAACTGAAATGGGCTGACGTTTGAATGCTAACCAACTGCACAAGTAACATTAGAGCTCGTAAAAGACAAAGTACTGAATATTTTTCAATTTTAATTATGTTTTCACTAACTTATATTTTTAAATAAACTTATTTTCTTCTATAAACTTTGTTTGGACATGTACTTATTATCTTAAGTCTAAGGTCGAAGCAACGGGACAACCAATCCACTTAGATTCCTTTGTATGACTTTTGTGTCTATAATACATAGAGCTCCCACCCAATGTTTAAATCAGAGTGTCAGAATGAAAGGTAAAATGCACTTAGTACCAAAACCCGACATCAGAGCGCTCTGTACTAGTTTTTCTACTACCTGTCCATCCTTGAATCTATAGATTGCTGCAGTGAAGTGAATTTATCTTACACTCGATTAAGATGTCTAATTAATATCACTAGTGATTCATGCATTAACAAATAACCTAATTTAGTCTCAAAAGCTAACCCAAAAATTATATGGTTCATATCCTATGTGGTAGATAGTGTTATCCATTTTCAGTCACACAATTTCCAATACAGTCAGGTCTCTATTTATTACAGACTCAAGGCGTCATAGCAATATTGAAAGTCATAATTCAATCTAGCCCGGATATAACATAGTTTTGCGACCTTTGGGTTATAGTATTTCAAGTGAGGTTATGTTTAATCCATTGTTTACGACTAACGATTTCAAGAGAGTATATGTTTATTGCTATTGTTTACAATAAATGTTAATAGTAACTTAATCATTATTAATTTATTAAGACTTATTGTTAATACTTATTTTGTCTGACTACTAGGCATACAAACAATCCGTTATTAATTGTAATTAATGATTATTGTAATTAAGTATTATTAATTATGATTAATCTCAAATGATTAATGTAATTAATTATGTTTTAATTAAAATATTTGATAGTTATAATATCGTTTGACCTTAGGCAGTGTTATGAGTTTTTTTAAGGCTAAAAACTTTGATTGTAATTAAAAAGATTGTAGGCGGAAATTTGGGAAAACGTAGTTGGAGATAGAAAATTTTGTTTTTTTATAATAATTCAATAACATGCAATTTTGGTGTAGTTATTAATTTTTACTCTTCAAACTGTGAAAGTGACTACAGGCAAGAGCCTAATACAGTCAACTCTCGGTTATCCGCAGGATTGGGTGGCGTGATTCCACGAGTAACCGAAATTCGCGAACCCACTTATAGGAAAACAAACTTCGAACCAGTAAAAACACATTATTTCACAACAAATACTGTATGTACAGTAGTTAAGCTACAAAATATATTACATTTGAATTAAAGAAGAATAAATAATAATAAACTTTTTAAATGAAAAAGAAAGATTTACAGTTTCTGAGACGCATAACTCATCTGTTTAGCAAACTAAGGGGCATATACGCTAACATAGATAAATCAAATTTCTTTGGTGAAATAAATTTGACACTTCTGGGATGAACTAACTCTTTTATCAAACTTTTACCGTTGATATTTGACAAAGATTTTCAAAATACGTTGTTATAACCTCAAAATTTTATTATTTCCTGTTTGTTTTTTTCCATTGCATACAATTTAAAACTCTGGCTAAATTGTCATAGACTTTTTATGCAGTAAAAAAATTAATTCTAAAATATGAAAAAAAGAGTGTTTGTGGAATATTTACATTACCACTGATTATCAAAACTGAGATTTAAAATACACTCATTTTTAAAAATTGACTATTTGAATCACGATATTCCAATTGCATTAATAATAGTGGCATTTACACCTGGTATCTTTCTCCTTTGTATCCATGGTCGGACCCAAACTCGTTTTTTGTTTTCCTCTCTGTTTATGTAACAGCGCCATTGAAATGACGTGCATATAGGCCTACTGCACTTAATGCAGCAGTATAACAAGTCAACCGCTTACTCAACAAGTATATTCGATCCATTACAGCTATTGCACTTAGGTAAATATTACCCTAAAATATACATGGTTAGTAACTCAACTGAACAATGAAGTTAACGAATGCAATACGTTTTCTTTAACACAACTTTGACAAATATTTGAACAAGATATATGGACAAAGTTTCATCAAATATTTAACAAAAATTTGACAAATGTCTTTGACAGTGTAATATGTCTCTAAGGGACAAACGAACAACCCTAACACACTGTTATTTATTTATTACCTCAGTTATCATTGACCTGTCTACTTTCAATACAATACGTGAAATATATCTGAAATGTAATGCTGTAATTTATCTGTAAATTATTCCAATACAGTACATAAATTGGCAATGTGTACAGAATTACTGTATAACAACGGTACTCGTGTATTGTATAACAAAATTTTACATATCATTACCGTATCTGAAACCTAGATTGTTTTTAAAGATAAAACGTAGGTTTTGTTTGTTGATTTCTGATGTTTTAATGCTTACAATTTACATTTTATATGTTTGAGACTTTACATGTTTTTAAAGAAAAAGTATACGATTTGTTTTTTTTCATTGTAAAAAAATATTTTTTAAATTTTTTTGTCACCGCTGATAATTAACTTGTGTATAATCAGGCGTTAAATGTAGTAATATTTAAAATTGTTTTTTTTAATTTAACAGTTTTCTGAAATTCTTAATAATACTTATTGTTCTTGCTCTATTATCTTCTGTACCATCAGCAAGGCCCAATACAAATTCCCTTTCTTCCGAGAGTTCCAAGGTAAATAATTCAGTTTACTTAGGATCGTATTTGTCTGGATATTGCAGCGTGTAGAAGTGACTAAATAAACACAGAATCGTCTCTGGGAAACTCAATACCGAAAGATAACGTTTACGGGGTTTTTTTCTTAAAAATATTTCAATCCGTTCAGTTTTACTTTCTTTCAACACAAAGTATATGGAAAGCGTTGTAAACGTGGACAAATATGTCTTGAAGTTTTAGTGCATATTTACGTTTTAGGTCCGAAAAAATGGTTTCGACTTTTGTTCTCCTTCATTGTGTCAGTGTTCATTGCTGTAGACTAAACAAATGACGAATCTCGATGAATTTGGATATATGTCACAGGGCATTCTTAAAATTTGTTAAAGTGATTGTTAAATATATAATAAAAATTAAAAGAAATTAGATTTTATGAAAGTCGGTTCCAATGAAACTTATAGCGACAAAAGTACACGTGTGAAACTCGGGGAGTTACCGACAGAAGCGAAGCTTTTGTTAATGATATCTTTGTTGAATATATGATTAGTTTGAATATATATTTTATTTTGTTTAGCTTAGATATTATTTACTGTAGTTATAATAAAAGATCAGTTGTTTAATATTCAGTTGTAACGATCAGCTGATTTCATTAAACAGATGATAGGCTATAATAAGTTACTGGTTATGTTGTTAAAAACTAGCAGTATTAACAACAATTATTATAAACGTTTATAGCCTATTGATTTCGAATGTATTTTAAACGGTTACAACGCTCAAGTGTTCTTCAAATAAGGAAAAATACCGAAACCAAAGCAACACAATGTTTTCGTATAATACGCATGTAGTGTTATCGAAAACGAAGAAGAAAAAAGGGAAACAGAGAGACACGAAATTCGTTTGCTCGTTCGTTCTATATTTCCGTTACATTCTTCCGTTCAGCAGACTTTTTTTCTATTCTGTCCTCTCGCCAAAGCAAATATTAAAAGTATCTTTTCAAAAATAAGGATAGGAAGTTTTCAAGAAATATGGAAAATTGGCCTAACTTATGGTCCATGTACAAATAAATACATTTTGGTTTTATAAAGTTTCTAATAAACACGACTTTGAAACAGAATGCCTACTTTACTTAAACAAAAAGGAACTCCTTGGCAACGAAATGAAAGGAACTAATTTGTTTGGAAGAAAATAAATACCAAACTATCCAACCTTACTCGGATGCATATTTCGGTAACTTAGTCAGTCACTTTTCTTTGGTTACTTCTATTTACTGAGGCTCATTACTTAGCACTGTGGTCTGAGGGGTGCACATAACCAGGGTAGGAATGCACCATGGAGAAACCGTGTGTAGGTTGTGCAGGAAAGAGGAGAAAACTGCAGGACAAATAATCCATGATTGTGAGGCTCTTGCTAGTAGGAGGGTAGAAGTTTTTGTTTTTCAGGATCTTCAACTGAAAAAGCTAGTCAGTGGATTTTTGAAACTTACTAATGACATCAGTCTGCTAAACTAGTAGGCCTACTCAAGAGGTTTAGTTGCATAATAGGTCTGTTGGTCGCAGTGCCTGAGGTTGCAATACATCTTCCTCTAATTTGAATCTAATCTACTTCTGTTTAGTATCTCTTTGAATATATACCGAATATCTTGTTTACCGAATATACATCAGCTTGTTTACCGAATCAGCTTTGTTACCGAATATACATTACTGTAAAATAGTTTCTTATTTATTTTCTTTATATGAAATTAGTTCCTTTTCATTTTGTGACAAAAGGTTGTTTTGTATTTGTATATCACACCACAGTGCTCTTTGCATAATTGTAACTTCAGTATACTTCGTATATATCACCTTTCCTTGTCAGCTTCCACCCGAATCGTTCACAGATTATTCAAGGTGAACCTCGCTTATCTCTCTACCACAGTTAAGCAAATTCTAAGCTTGTTACACAGAAAAATCAACGGCTATTACGGGGTTCGAACCCACTCACGCCTAACACACTGTACTGGCTAGGTGTAGCGCCTTACAACGCTCGGACGTTTAACTAGTTTGATCTTCTTCACTTAAACAAAAAGGAACTTTATAATAAAATACAATGAAACTAATTTGATATGAAGAAAATAAATACCAAAATTCTCAACTTACTTACCCGGATGTATATTTCGGTAACGTAGCTACCATTTTAGGAGGATACCAAACCGAAGGAACAGTTAGTTATTTCTGCTTGGTATTTTATTTCTTTTAAGGTGGTAGTTATGTTACCGAAACGCACAAAAGGGTAAAGAAAGTTGATTGGTTTAATAATAACTCTGTTTATATTAAAATTAGTTTCTTTTTTTTGATGACAAACGAGTTTTCTTTTGTATTTGCATATAACAAAAGTGCTTTTCGCATATTTGTAACGGATTTGTTAAATTTGTCTAAGTTATTACGAAAATTAAATTTTTACTGAGTAAATCAAATATTGCACACGCTGGGGTTCAACTCACACCGCATCACACTCACGAAAATATGTACACTTACGACTTTAACACTTTACACTCACACTGACATTTAGGGAAGGCGATAATAGCCTTAATGTGCTTTTCGCCTTCAAATAACACAAAAAAACTTAAGTAGGTTCGAGCCTAGTTACTTCTTTTTCCTTTTTCGGTGTGCTACGTAGATCCTGCGTCTCTCTATCTAACCTAACTTAACCTAATCTAATCTACCTAAACTAACCTAAACTCTAACCTATCTTAACCTAACCTAACGTAAACCCTAACCCCATCTTAACGTAATCTATCCTAACCTAACTTAAACTACTTTTTCGTTAATTTATTTGTGAATAAAATAAAGACGTTAAATAAATAAATAATGTAATTTTTATTGATAAATTAAAACGTGTTCTAGTGGTCATATCAAAGTCTCGGGGGTCTTACCATGATGATTGATTTATTTGGTCTAAAAATGGAGTACGAGTATTGAAATTATTGACTTCCATTAACGGAAACTATAAACCTAATGTTTGCGGTTACATTCCCGTAAAGTCGCTTGTAAAAGTTTGTGACTGTTTTATGTCCGGTACTTAACATTTTTGTAGCATTTCCATCTGCATAAAATACTACATTACGCGTATTTCTTAGTAAAATAAAACCTGATGTGTATCGCGGGTTTGTAATATTCTTGGCCTAAAATACTGTACAAATAAAATGTAGGCTACTCTTTTTCTATTTCTAACGTAAATTTTCTACCCCAAATCATAAGTAGAAATCAAATATCTATCAAAGTTGCGCGGAGAAGTATTCTTAGATCAATTCAACATTTCATTTATTTTAATAAAACATTAAAAAATACATGTGTTAATTGCATATTAACTTCGAATTGTTTATCAATAATACATTTTGCAATTTGTTTTCACTAACACTTTAATATAACGTAAATACATTCGAAATGAAAAAAAAATGTAAACAAACAGAACAACGTAACAATGTACCTAAAATTATTTATTGAAGCTCCTTTGAGAGTTGGACATGTTCGTAAAACAAAATTTGATCAGAGTAAGGCAGAGGCTAGCTGCAATGCAGGCGTTAGGAATTGTAGCTCTATAACTCAGGATAAGAGTGTCCTGTGGAGGGCATTGGCAGGATGTGATCTGTGAGGGAGGGTGAGGCGGAGCTATGGCAATATTCTACGAGTTATTTCTTTATTTATTGATTTTGTGTAAACAATTTCAATTGGCTTCGGACATTTTGTGCTTAAAATTTTAGGTTATGTGCGTAAATAGTTTTTTTACAATGCATTTTTAATTTATATGACTTTAGATTAAATAAAAATTAATAATGTATTTAAAAAGAACATTATAGTATAAATTGGTATTTTTGGAAACAGATTATAGATCAGCTTTATCTCAAAAATACCTAATAGAGAAACAAGTACTAATTAAAGATAATAGTTATAATTGCAAACCGTAAATTACAAAATTAAAATATTAATAAATGAAATCAAATAAATAATATATTCTTGGGATAAAATATATACAAATTAGAAATATTCGCTGAACGCAGCTCTGTCGCTGAAATAATATAAACAAATTTCCAACAACAATGTTTTTATTGAAAATCTGACTTCACCGTCAGCATTAAAATTTGCATAATTTTATGGTAGCATTTAAAATTTTCAAATTACTTTGAAAATACTGTGATTTTTTTGGGATGGAGTTTGAAAATTTAAATTGTGAATTTATGCAGATTTTATTGCTGATTGCGATAATAATATCAAATTAAAAAAAAATAACACAAAAAAGTTCATTTTTTAAGATTTAAAGGACCAACCATTTTGAAATAGTTCAACGGATTTTACTGGAAAATAATAAATTTATCCAGACTATTAATAAAATAAATTTTTACGCAAAGTTTGAAGAAAGAATCGGAATAAATTAACACGTTTAACTTGCGAACTACACTTAAAGAAGACTACTTAAAAACTAAACCCTGTCCGCTGTCAGATACATTTTCGAATTCTAAGTGCTAATGTATGCAGATAGTTACGCTGTTTAAGATTATGAAATAGATTTTTAAAAAAATATACAAGATAAAACATGATTTTTTTGAAAAATTGAAATTACCACCATTTTAAAAACTGGTGAACATATATCGATGAATTGTCCAAGTTGTTCCAAAATCATGTTTTGTAGTAACTTTTAATTAAAAACCACACACTTATATATATATATATATATATATATATATATATATATATATATATATATATATATATATATTTACACACACACACACAATTTTTAACGACTCCTACAAAAGTGATCTTTTTGCCAAGAACAGTGCTCATTTCAAGTCCCTGATTTAGGTGTTACCATAGTAGAAGCTCCAGGATCTAATTTTAAATCACTTTCAAATCACCAAAGAATTTAAATCCTATGTAAGTTTACACAGTTAGTTTGTCTTATTTATTTTATTTAATCTTGTGTTAGTTGCGTAGCGTATCTTATAGATTCATTTATTGTAAATTTCCAGCTAATAAATTTTCATTATTAAACTTATAGTTAATAAGAAGTAAAGACGAAATTACAGAATGTTTAATTCGTACTTGCAGTCATATCGAAACATAAACGTCAAAACCTACATCTCTATTAAAATGCTATCTGTTACGTTTCGGGCAATTCACATTTAAATGACAACACTAATGCATCTTATTATAAATGCTGGAGCACAGAAGCACTTAGAGTTGATGGCTCCGTCTATGCTGGGCGTTGTATTACTTCTACAGAGATAAGTCCATTTAAATTGCAGACAATTTGCTGCAGACCTGCATCATTATATTCAACTGTATTGTTGAGACGCGGAAATGCAATTATTGTAAATAGAACAAAAATAATATTATTATTTTTTATATTATATTTGTTTCAGTATTATTTTGTTCATGCGGTACCCAATTATTCTGAAATTAGAATTTTCTAGTAACATAAATTTTTGTGAACACAATTTTACTCTGTTAAAACTTAAACCTCTAAATCGTTGTTAAATCACAAATACATATTAAAAAAATGCTAGCTTTAATGTTTTACCAATTAGATTTCTTCCTCATTTGGCTTGGTCTCGATACTAAAATATTAATTGTTGAACAATGGAAAATGGACCATTATTAATTCTCTCTGTGAATTTTTAATGTTTTGAACTGGCCGAATTTTTGAAAATGTAGACAGGATTTTGTTGTTCAAAGCTATTAATAAAGCGATTACTGTGCCAAGTTGAAGTCGAATCGGACCAAAATATCGAACGCCAGATATACAGAATTTTTAACGACTTTTCAAAAACGTGATCATTTCAAGGTTCCGAACCCCGGGTCTTACTATGATGGCCCCTACAATAACTTATTTTCCAACGGACTGTAGCCTAACCTAACTAGCTAAGTAGAACACGACATAGAAGTATTAATAGCAGTAATACTTTGAATGCAACGTGAATGTTCTTCACTTTTTGGTTAAACTAACATTTACATTAATCAATAAGGTCGTGTCGTACAAGATTGAATAAATTACACAAAACTTTCAAACTTATTTTATTTTATTACTTAAGGGTAACACTGAGGTTGCCCTTGAGTGCAATTTGTATTAAGGTAGGTGAAGTTATTGAACCGCGAACACGATAGGGGTTTGGGGTAGTCAACAAAACACTTAGTGCGGCTGCCAAAGTCGTTATCTCTTTTTGAGATAAAAGCAGTGTAAGAAACCCCTTAGGCACTTGGCAGCTAAATACATAAACACAGATTTATAGAGAACATTCGGATTATATATTATTTAAAAAAATATTTACTTAAATTTTGATTCATTTTTTCCTATTTAAGATAAGTTTAATTTTTAATTATAATACATTACTAATAATAATCATACTTTGTGAAAATGAAATATCGGTTATACTCTAATAAAGACAAACTAAACTGTTTCGTTGACGTGAAAGAAGCAAATATCCAAAAAGTTACTATTAAAAATACGTAAAACCCCGACAGCTGTAAAATTCATATTGTTTATAACTTTAGTAGTTTTTCCAAAAATAAATAAATAAAAATCGTTTCAGTAAAAAAACTGATTTTACCGTGTTAAACCAAGAGTAAGAAAGATTGTTAAATTTTCAAGTCACACTGAAAATTAAACCTGATCGCAGTTTGAAAATTTATAATCTTTCATCAATGTCTTGTTGAAGTGATAGAAGCGAACTTTCGTATTTTTTTTAAATTACACTTTTTTGTAACTCTGATTTTACCATCATACACAGCATCTGCATAGAATAACATTTTAAACTTTCAATTTGCATTGAAAATACAAAGTAGAAAAATTCGTGTATTTTTATAATAAAAGCCACCTCGACGGGTGTCAATTTTTATAATACTCGTAAAAGATTGTAGCGTTGTGGCTTCAATTATTATACAATAGAAATTTAATTAATGCACAATTTGTTAATATCTATTGAAAATTTACAGAAATATTTTAAGGGTTTGTTAATAAAGTATTCAGCATCCTATGAACAATTCTTTTAATTACAAATTGATCCTGAATTTAATTAATTATTATTACAATACAATAATGAATGATTTATTTCGGGATGATTCTTTGATATTACAAACGGGAACTAAAAAGTTTATTGTTATTGTTCAATCGACTTAATTTTATTACAAAAAAAGGTTACAGTGTTGATTACCAAGATGATTATTGACTGTCTTTAATGATGCGAAGTTCGAATGGATGGTGTTGGTCCAGACGTCAGCAGTTCCATATTCCGGAATAAAGTTTTGTTAACTGATGAGTCGACTACAAAGTTGTCACACTTTATGACAATCAACACTTCACTTATTCAGTAATATTAAGCCTACTGAATCAAGTAATTTTATTAATAAAAAAATATAGAAATTCATACTGGTAACTTTTATACCGCAGTATCACTGAATTCAACGAACGCTTTGTGTAAATTTGCAAACACTCTAACAAAACTGTTATTTCTATTTCATTAATAACCATAATATAAAATGACGATACCAATGGCTTTATTGTAACAATTATTACGTACACTCTACTTAATACTTTAATGTAAAAATAAAGAAAAAACTGATCTGTGACTACAACTTATTATAACATAAAGAAAGGTTGGTCGTGATGCGACATAAGTTATTTGTTAAAAACTGCAAGGTCTTTTATTCGCGGCCCTCGTGCTATACCAAATTATTTCCAAGTACTTAATTTTTCTTAACCAATAACGAAAAACGTGAGCAGTGTCCAAGTCAGTGAGATCGATAAATGTCATTAAATTTAATTTAAAAGTCTTTTCCCGTTAAGTTACTGCAACGATTGGTATTTTTAATGTTTTGCCTTCGTGACTTTTTGCAAACTTTAAGAGTCCTATCCTACTTAAAATGGATGTAACGGCATTAACGGCATCCTGCATTAATTTCTTTGTAGTTTGCCACTTCTAATTTCCTTTGTAACTGAGAAATTCTTTCAGATATTTAAATTTCTAACAGCTAACTATAAGGTTACATGCAGGTCATGTTACAATATTGCGTATATTTTAATAAGATTTATTTGAATATTTAAATACACTTATACTAGGTAGTTTACATACAGTTGTGTAAATAATCTATAAAATTCTGGCTATTATTAACGATTAATGCAAAAATAACGATACAAAAATGCAGTTATATAACATGAAGGGAAAGCTGGCTCTGTAATAATTGTTATAAAACTGCACTTTGAGGGGTGACAGGCCACCGATGTGGTTCGCCAGGATATTTAATTCACCCCTCGGCCGGTAAATTATTTTACACACGCACCGTATACACGTAGGCCTAAGTGAAGTATTGAACGTGCGTTGTGTGAAATTTAAACAATCACGTACTGCCACGCAAAGGCTACGTTGTGGGAGGTGATTTTCAAATATTTGAAAACAGCATTAAAGGTTACAATCTTGGCGTTGGCTCACGGTGTGGGATGACCTATAACGAAATGTCAACGCATACAAATTTGACATTTTCCCAATTTTCGCTGATGTGGTTTGGCGTTTTGTTCCGCTGTAGGTGAAGTAAAAAAAAATACTAATGATGTACATAACAAACATTCAGTTCTCTGAACAAAATTCAAAATATAATAAAGCGCAAGTGTCAAACATAGACGTAGCTTTGAACTATTTACGATTTCTAACAACAATTCTTTATTTCCTTGTTTCTTAAAAATAAATTTTAATAATTTCAATAATGTTCAGAACTATTAAAAAGGTAATAAATTTTTTGTAAACTCCTGCAATTCTGTTGTTCGGAACCAAATACATATTCGAGAATTTTATCACAAAAAACTCTTTAGAAATTTTTAAATATTAAATTTTAGATATTTATATTAACATTATACATATAATATTTCCCTGCAGGGAGTGCAGACAAAGCTGCACCTATTGATAGGACTTAGACGTCCCTCGCGGTACCCGAGTCTAACAAACACTTACAATTACAGATGCAAACGACTTTACAGGGTACACTTACGACTTTAATATTTTACACTTACACTTACATTTAGGGAGGCGATAATAGCCTCAATATGATTTTTGCCTTAAAAAAAAAGAAAAAAATATAATATTTTATATTTATATTACTTTAAAACATTACAGTGCGAGATCTGACGAAAAGCTATTGCTTATAATCAAGTAGCTATTATTTCTTAAGAATATAACATGAAAACAGCTGATCGATTACTGTACAATTAATTTTATGGATATTAAAATCAGCTGACTATTTAAATGCTGTATTCACTTGCATAAACATGTGTTATTTAGGCATAATATTAGTTTTCATTCTATGTTTGTGAATAAAAATAGTAATTGGTTTGATTATTTTGAAATTAATATTATAAAAATAATTCAAACATATATTGTAAAGATATTATTGTATTATTAATAAAGCTTCATATTTTCAGATTTGATATTAATTAATATAATCCAGGGTTAAATTAATTTTAGGGCAGCAATTGTTTTTAAGTAATACAACAAATTATTAATAAGTTAGCAAATAATTTGACTGTCTTTAATGATGCGACTATTAATTATTTTATGTAATTTATTTTATGTAATTATTTTATTTATGTAATTGTCTTAACAATTACGTATCCTTATTATGGACAAAGACGCAAGCGCGAGAAGACAATACATTTATGAAAGTAATTCCTTTTCTCTGTCTACTTGCATGACTCCCTAGCAGCTATCTAGCTCAGTCTATTTTGTATTGTGTCTATGGTTTCTTATCACTAAATAACCTAAAGTTAATCAGATTGAAAATTTGGTTTTTTTTTCTTTCAACGTCCATACTTTACGCGTGTTAGATTGTTGAGGGTTAGGGATTGGCACTAACGGAAAGGGTTAAATCACGACAGTAACTAACGTCTCGAACCCACGACCTTGAAGTGCACATTTATCTCACCCACATAGATCACGGAACCATTTGAGAATTACAAAACATTGAAATGAGTGATTGGTAATAAAATTGATGCAAACTTTAAAAGGGCATCTAATTTCGAACGCCTTCTGTCGGCTACTGATGATAGTATCGACGATAAACAAAGGCTAAGTTTGGTTAAATAAAACCTTGGACTTTGACTCGTTAAAAGATAGCCTTTATTTCGTTTTAAAGCTTTAAAATTATTAAAAACTTAAAAGCTGACACAATTTCTGACTGAATATAAAAACATATTATAAACTCGTTTTTTAAAATATCTCACTGCATTAAACATAACCTTTTGTTATTAATATTATTAATGACATTCAATTTTTACAATAAAACTGTATTGTATCCTGTGAATATTTACTAAGTTCTGGACACTAAAAATCTTTTGATTCACAATGCTTTGACGTACTGTTTATAAGCGACGCTAGACCTTACATTCAGTTTACACGGAATGCTAAGAATAGGTGGTTGGTACACCAGTGAACGTTTGACCTGATTTCTGCCAACAGCACGTTGCACATGAGTTGATAGCCCCGCAAAACTGCAAACTACATATATCACATTGTATCGTGCTTTGACATCCTCTATAAATACAAACAAAAATAAAATACTGTATTGTTGGCTTTCGTCCACTTTCTTATTCCTTACGTTAGCTTCTTTTCATTTATAATGTCTCCTCACGCTTACAATAGTTATACAAAATTTAACGTATCTTAAAGCTTCTCTAACGATTTTGAAATTTGATTAATTTGGTTTAAAACCTAACTATAAGGAATCGAAAACGGGGAAATGTAAGAGAAATAATTTAAAAAAACTTAAATATATAAACTGAATAAAAAAAGACAAAATATAAACTGCACCGAATTGGAATAAAGAAATGCCCTGTTTATAAGTAAAATAAAAAATACGTTAGGGTTTGTTTGGGTTTTTAAAGCTATAAAATTTTGGCTAAATTCAATCAAAATTCAAAATTGAAAATAACAGGTTAAAATTTTTCGTATTACTTTATAGTAGTGCTGAAACTGATCAACATAAATATAAATTTTTTCTTTGCCTCATGAGGACTAAGTATATAACAAAAGCTCAACTTAAAATTTTCGGTTAATTAAATGAATATCTTTTTTCACTATATTATTACACATAGCGAGAAAATAATGTGTAATTTGTGTAATAATATGTATTAGAAAATAATATTACACTTAGCGTGATTAATAATACTATGAGTTTTATACTTCCTCGTACAATTTCTTATTAATTAAAAATTAATCTTTCAGACACTTCTCCGGATCTTTCTTCTAACAGTTACGTCAGAAGTCGTCTATACCAGACTCAACGTTAAGTTCAACGGACTTCTTCCTTATTAATTTCTGATGAATTAATTGCATTATAGATTTTTTTTTTACTTTTTCAAAATAATATTTTAATTGATATAACACAGTTCCATTTTACAACTTGAAGTCTAAAATTATAGCAAACGTCTCTTTTATATATGTTTAAGAAGTTAATAATTAAAGTAAATTATTTTCGAAAACAAATATAGTATATACTGAAATAGTAAAGTTAAGGTTCTTTCCCCGATTTCGTTATTTATCGTAACGTTTGTTTCAAATTTTGTGCATTGACTTGAATTATGATTTATAATGTATTATGATAAAATTTAAAATAGAATAAGCTTGTGGAATCGATTCTTAACAAACTTAGAATTTAAAAAAAGACTATCTTTAAGGATTTATGAACGCGAAAATCAATAAAAATTTACTTATCGAAAACAATAGGTCCTATTTTGTTTTTAGAATAACGAGAGAGTAAAAATGAAAAATATTAATAATATTTATAGTGCTGGTTCTTTTAACTTGGACAGATTAACATGTAGATTTATAAAAGAACATGAAATATTCCTAGATTCTAACAAATACTTACCTTAAAAATGTTGTATTTTTGGTAGAAAAATGTAAACTTTAAAAATGACAAACAGCTCCGTTTACTTCTAGTCTTGAAAGTAAAGTATTTAAATTTATTTAAATATCAAGAAAGATTTATACTTTATTTATGTATAAACTTGTCTACGACCTTGAAAATGTTTCGAAAGTTTTTTAATTTTTTTTCTCGTATTAACTGAGAAATGTTTTGAAATCAAAGTTAAAATTTATTCGTCAAAGTTTAATGTCAAGACATTAGTCTCAGTAAACGAAAATATGAAATCTGTACTGGGAAATATACGCGTAAAGTTCTCTCAGAATTTATAATAATTTAATGCATTTAATTAAATTTTTCATGATTAAAACTAAAACATTATCCTCAACCTTTCTCACTCAATGAACCTGTATTTATTTTGTTATATATATTAGCATAGCGTAGCATTTGAATATTTGCGTAATAAATATAAGCCTGCTTTTTGAAATATAACTTTTTGGATAAGCATTTTTATGTTTTTAAATATTATTAGAAAATTTTTACTAGGAAATGAGCTATAGCGCTATCATCAGATAAATTTTAAACTATAACCATGGTGATACTGATGTGATAGAAGCAATTCTCTAACATTACTTTATTATCTTAGAATCATTTTTAAACTTTATTTCATCACCGTAATCAGTTTTACAATCTGCATAAACTAACATTAATAATAATTGAATTTGACAGTGGTCATGGTTCTACTTTTGCATTTTAATGTAATTTTAAAGTTTAAAATACAAATTCACGAATATTTTAATTCTGTTTATGATTTTTAAATAAGATTTTAAAATGATTATAAGTTTTAAGAAAGGTAAACATTCGCTTCCATCATATCAAGGAGCTTTGAAAATTGAAAAACCATGAAACTTCCGTCTTTGTGTATTTTACAAATTTCCAAAATTAAAAAAAATAAAATAGAAAAACATTTTCATTTGTTGTAATAAAAAAAAAGCACGAAATTAACGTTGGCCACCTTAACGTTTTAAAAAATCATTATTCTTCATAGTTTTTAACATTAAGCCTGCAAAAATAATCACCGTCCAGTTAATTAAAAAATATAATAAAATAAAAAAAAAATAAAAATTATGTTTCACACAGAACAATATGAGCTATTGGTCAACAAAATTGTTCAAACTACAACTGCCAAAATCAATTTCTGTACAGAATTTAATTTTCGTTTGTACCGAATATTTGTTTACTCCGCAGGTTCCTAGTTAAGTGTTGAACATTTCTGTTGTCTTAGAAACAGCGGTACGTCGTAATAGTTTTATGAGTTACTTAATATTTTAAAGTAAAGGAACAACATAGTTAATTTAAATATCAACAATCTACTTTTAAGTTTGGGAACTCCAGATCCATACTCAAGTTGGAAATGTATTCAAGTATCTGTTTTAAATTTGACAGGGATTAAACCTCACTAAACGAATTTGGGTGAAGCCCTGCATGGGTTGTTTAGAAGCTCTCAATCAAGAAAACCTTCCCTAACGATTGGAAAGCTTTGGACTTAATCCAAGGGTTTAAGTCTAACTGCGCTTCCCTCTCTTTGTAATACCGAGTTACATAAAATACTGATAACTTTGTTTTTTTCTGCTGACAAATTCTCTCCGCATAGAAAGATGCTATAACAATGTTTAATGTTTCCAAGTATAATTGCAATGTTTTATAAATAACAAATGGTTTTTACTGCAGAATACTTTTTTATGTTTTACGATGCTGTAGATTTTTCGATAAGACTACTCTGGACAATTGTACAATTAGAATTAATACATATGCTTTTTACTTTTTTACTATGCTGTCAGAAGTCAGTTAGGTGATATAAAAAAAAATGTAACTTGACATTTTGACAGATCTATTATTAGGTTTTTATTTGGACGGCTGAATGTATTTCTGGTTGTCTTTAGACATCGTTAGACAATGAAATAATTGAACGATTTTGTTAAAATTTAGTATGTAGGTTTAGTTTATTACACCTGGATCAGTTTTAGTTTTATCGAATTTTATCAAAAAATCCCTAAAAAGCAGTTCGGAAGCTATCAAGAATAATTGAAAAATTGTCGTATTCTAACAACAAAAATTTTAACAAAAATTTGATGATTTTTGAAAATATACAACTCAAATAAGTGTAGCATATATAAAATAAAATAAATGTACGATGTGAGTATCAAATAAAACGAAAAATAAACGCTGAGTGCCTTTCGGAGTGTTTGTTTAGATCTACTCTGGAACTGTAATTTAATTTTCTTTGAAATCTCGTGCGCTCACATGAGTTATGAATCGTATATGTTTCGTCGTTATGTATGACCAAACATTGGGCAAAATGTGAGATATACAGATTTTAGTTTTTTTGTCGTAGATTACAAACAGATTTTTTGTAAGGAAATAATTGAATGTGAGAAAGTTTGTGTATTGTTTTTTTTCAGTATTTCAGTACAATATTTTAAGTCACGGATTCAATACGTTACTGTACACAGGAAAACTATAAAAACCTACGAGTTTTAATAAATTTTAAATTACGACTCACATATGTTTATAACTAGTGTAAAATCGAAACTGTAAAGCTGTTTTCATATATTTTTTGTTCGGCTTAAGTACTTTGTGAAAAATGTTTTATAACTCTTTTTATTCTCAGTGAACACTTGACAACTCTTCATGTATGTTGTTACAAGCTATTCTAACCATCAAATAATTGGCATCGAAAATTTTCTCTTGGTGCATCGTCATTACATGTCAGCATTATAGAAATAAAAAACCTCCATGGTTTAGTAACTTTGATCTCGCATCTCGAATCAGTCACCCAAAATGTCGGTGCTTTGTTGTCTCTCATTGAAAACCGTCATATTTTACAGAAAAGTAGACGTAGTTTTTAGAATATGCTACAACCAGTTGGCTATGCAACGTTGTATACAATCCTAGCTGTTCTAAATCAGCTGTAGAACACATTTAATTGATCGGATATAACTTCAGTAGCATTACATAAACGACTATTTCGATACGTGAACATATAAATAATATAAAATGAAAATAAATCCTGACTACAGGAAAATTTATAAGTTTTCATTTTACATTTTTTTTGTACTTATACAGTGTAGGCTGTTTTTTCAAATAGTGATTTTTGAATAGTTTTTCTTTTATTTCATACCTTATTATCCAATTAACAAATATTTATCCGCGGAAAATATTTTTTTAAAGATTACTTACGATTTTTGGCTGTTTTTTACGGAACTATATTGTGACGTCATTGTTGTTTACATTGCATGAAACATACTAGATTTCATACACCGATTCGCTCACGCGTTTCATCATTTACAACACCGACTTACTGCTCATGCGCGTTATCACGTTATAATAGGCTTAATATGTACAACTTTCTTCATTCTTCTGTTAGTGGAATCGTTGTTAAAATAGTGTCCGTTTAATTAAGTAGGTTTTTTACCCAATAACCGTGTCAGTTAGGTTTTTTTAAATAAAAGTTTTTTATCGTTTTAGCGATGAAAATCACATTACCTACTTTCGCGTGATAGAAATTTTGGAGTTATGCGGGTTACTTTTATTGTAGATTTTTTTTAAGCCGCCTCGGTGGCCTAGTTGATAGCGTACTGGGCTTTCACCCCGAGGACTCGGGTTCGAGTCCCGGCCAGGACTTGGCATTTTCATACGCTATAAATCATCCCATCGTCTGCATTAGCCCAAGTGTACAAAATAGTCGGACGTTAAATACAAAAAAAAATGTAGATTTTTATTTTACTTCCCATATTTTCCGTTTTTTAAAAATATTTTGAATTATTGCTCTTGGGCAAGTAATAGAGAACTTTAATGAAAATGCCGAAAAAATCGAACGGGCCTATACTGCTATTTACCTTTTATTGGAAATTTTAATGTAACAACCAAATTTAAA
Source organism: Callitettix versicolor (assembly GCA_022606455.1). Classification (NCBI taxonomy): domain Eukaryota; kingdom Metazoa; phylum Arthropoda; class Insecta; order Hemiptera; family Cercopidae; genus Callitettix; species Callitettix versicolor. Next base: position 59,565,573 of record CM040184.1, read on the forward strand.
ATTAAACTAATTAGAATTTATAATTCAAATTTCATAAGAAATGAGATTAATGTGTTTTAAAAATTCAAAATATTAGGACAATCGTAATACTCATTACTATAGAAAAATTAGAAATTTTAAAAAGTGTAAAAAATAATGCTATGCATTTTCTAAGATTAGAATCACCGCCATTATTTAAAGGTTCAACAGATTTTTCTGATTAAGATACTTCTTTCGAGCTAATATTAAAAACAACATTTTGGTAAGTTTTAATTAAATCGGACCAACTTTTCGAATGCTGTATAGCTGTAACGTTCTTAAGCACCTCTCCAATGTGTTTAAAAATCGGAACTCATTTCATAGTCTCGCAACTTTGCCTTACCGCTTGCACAGCGCATTTTGCAATTAAAATTCGCTAACTGCTTTTAAAAGCCACCATAAACAGACCAGCGTGTTTTACTGATTAACACAAATTTAATTTCTGTTTCAAAGTTCCAACAATTAATACTTTCATTCACAAATGGATAAATTCTCAAGTGGATAAAGTCATTTAATTGCAGTAGAAATCAGCCTCAATGGATTACTGTTAATTGATATCGATTGTAAAAATGAAATCACAATTCGTAGCTTATGTTAGTTAGACTTATTGTTGAAAATGTATTTGTGTACTTTGCCAACTTTCATGTTTTAGATTTCAGAAATATCATATGTTACTCTTAGTATCGATATTTAGTGTCATGCGAGAGGTGGAAACATTTATTAAATTTGGTAATTTTGATAAAATATCTAGAAAGAAATTGAGATTTAAAAGCTAATATTACATTATAATCATATGAAATGAAAAAAATGTATACTAAGACTTAATGAATAGGCCTACAGGTAGTATGAGTCCTAATAAGTGATTTTGCTATGCTTGTCGCTAGAGACTAAAAAAAAATGCCATATTTTTGTTTAGCCTTATTTGTTTCGCTTTCGAGTCTCTTTTATCTATAAATTTCTTTTACCCCTTTGTGGTTATTCCTAGAAACTAATAAAGTTACTTATTTTTAGTGTTATTTGATATTTTCGTGGAGTACAGTCTGAACATATAACAAAATATTTTTAAAACAATTTTTTGAGTTATTCTTTGTTATAAATCCTAAAAATCAATAGAATCGAGACTTTTCTAAAATCAACTCTTACGATTTTGATAAAATTTTGTTAATTTTATTTTTTAATTATCAAAACAAAAGATAATGGTTATCCTCACAAACCCAACAAATTAGCATAATGTCTCTAAATTGGTTTATCGCAGTTTGATAAGGAGACCTTAAGTACAAACGTTTTTATATACAGTCAAATAAATGTACGACTCTGAAGCAAATGAAAAAAAGGAAACTCTTATTTTTTATTTTTTCGATTCAATTGAACTATAATTTTATTTAAAATTTTCTATACTGACGTGCGTTATTATTTTTCAATTACGATCGAAATCGGTTGAATTTCATTATAGTTGAATCTATGAAAGTTCATCTAACTTTTATGCAATAACTATTTATTTCTAAACAAGAAGTTACAAATACAATTTTATTTTTATATAAAAAGAGTTATATACTCTAAAATATTTTGAGATCCTGCAATTTTTGTGATATTTTGTGACATTTTATTAACACATCAAATCACAACAATAACTAACCAGACTTCGAACGAAGCAGAATTCTAAATACTGTATGCATGAATTTCCATTGGGAAATGAGTGTGGTTTTAGCACGCTAACTTCCGCAAATTTTAGTCTGATGTGTTTCAAACTTGGCACTAAAATTGATTTGGGTAATATTTTATGAACTGGATAATTTAAAATTTTGAATTTTAAAAATCCGTTGAAATTAATAAATTTAATTTCAGGATCACTGTTGGTATTCTTATTGTTAATGCAATTTGAAAGCCTAAAATATTAACATATGTAAATTTTAATGCAGTTAATGACGGTGAAACAAAGTTTTAAAAAGAGGGTATAAAAAATACTATGTTCAGTATAATGATCTGCCTTCCCTAGCTTCGTCAATTCTACTTTCGTTGACGCGTTTCGGAGAACCTCCATCTTCAAAAAACTATATCTATACTTACGTTTATGTATAAATATAGTTTTTGAAGGTTCTCCGAAACGCGTCAACGAAAGTAGAATTTACGAAGCTAGGGAAGGCAGATCATTATACTGAACATAGTGACAATAAGCCTAGCAGAAAAGAAGAAGAATATAAAAAGAATAAGAAAATACTTTTAAAAATTCGTTCTCGTCATGTCTGCAAGACAGCTGCGTGCCCGAATTATTTTTATATTGTGTCATTTTTGATATTAATATGTCTTTGTAGAATTCGGAATGATCACTCAGTTCACTGTAATGTTATATTTGCTAACAAATAGTCACCTACCTACGTTCATACAATCTTTCATTATAACTTCAAATTGGGTCACCGTATTTTAGTAATTAATTACAATTCAGTTGATGTTTTCCTCTGCAAACTAACCTAATTTAACAACGCGTTATGTGTAGCATGTTCTGGGTCAACAATTAAGTTTGTCACGTGACCAACAGAAAGTAATTAGGGTGTGCCTGTTGCTGTCAACGAGGCGGGATACTACAAAAAAGTTAAAGTTAAAATCAAATTAATGAACTACATTTCAAAGAAATTTGGGTTCTAAATGCCTAAAATGTACCATATAAAGGGAGAATGATAATATATTGTTGGATAGTGATGTATTTTATTTACAACAAGGTATTATAAATGCTTATTTTAGTTTTTTTAGGGATTAAATGCCCCGAGAAATAGTTTTAAAAAAACGCAATAAGTTAAAATATCTAGTCCACATTGCTTTTCGCTTATCTGGAATTACTACAAACGAAATATTATTGAGATTTTACGCATCTGTCCGTCTTCTGGTTCAATGTCACACAATTGATATTAACGATTATGATTAAACTTCACCACATATAGCACGAAATACAAAAATCCCTGATCACTGACTCTAAGAAACCTGGGTTTAACAGTTATTTAAAAAAATCCAAAACTGGTCTAATTTCTCAGTTTTTTCTTATACACTTATACATAAAGATGTGGCCACATGATAGTAATATAAATTACATTCATGAGAAATATAATAAAAACGAACAAATAAATAGAAAATCAAATGCATTTTTTTTTGGCTTTTCGATTTTTGTTGAACTGAAATTTTTAAATTATAAATGTGGTATACTTAGTTGAAAATAATAAAAACAAAATATAACTAGAAAATCAATTTTTGCAACTAACAGTAAAATTTTCCTTTTTTGGTATTTAAATTTTTTTTGTTGTTATATTGCAATTTTTTAGTTTGGTATATTTAGCTGAAAATAATAAAAAACGATAGATAACTGGAAAACCTAATGCGATTTTTTGGTTTTTTAATTTTTTGTTAAAATGCACTTTTTTATTTTATAAATTTGGTATACTTAGTTGAAAATAATAAAAACGAGAGACTAACCACAAAAAAATCACAATAGATTTTGTAGTTACAAAATCTATTGTGATTTTTTTGGTTTTTCGATTTTTTGTCGAAATAAAAAAAATTATTACAAATTTAGTAGGCCTATACTTAGTTGAGTTATTATTAGACGCCTCATGAGAAATTTGGCCTATTTTTCGTTCGTTATCTTGTTCAATAAAATCATATTTTTAAATTGGATTTTTTGGGGAAATAATTAATCTGAACAAAGTCCTTCGTGTGTTTGTTTCATTTATTTAGTCTGTTGATATTTTTTTATTTGAAACGTCGTGAATTCAAAGCCAACGCAAACAGAACTATGCAGAGCACATAACGAGAAGGCTGATTTGTATTCATACTTGTCCCACATAAATCTTATATTGTATTGTACTGCCACAACACAAGCATGCCTTGTACACATAACTCCCATCATTAATGTGTGCCCATTCATCTTCTGCCTTCAACGTCGTCACTTCAGATCGCTCGCGAGTTACCGCACTCAAACAGTAATTCTTCAAAACAATATCCAAGTGCCGCTTTTGTTTCAGCAAAAATGTATATACCTTGAAAATGAATGGGACAAATCACTTTAACAGTAAAAAATACTTTTGGAAAATGAACGAGTTTTAATTATGAAGATTTGTGTCTCAAATTTAAATTTCTGAACATATATTTGCGAAACTTTATGAGCTATCAATTCAGAATATCATAACTGAGGTTCTTTTCTGTGTTAATTAGAAAATAGACCTTTTAAAACAAAAATATTTACAAAAAAGCTTGAGATTTTTATCTCTTTTAATCGCCGATAAATTACTAGGCCTTATGTATTATTTTTAAAATAGCTCTATTTTAGTTCTACAATAAAAAGTTTGAAGAAAATAAATTTTTGTACCATTTTTAACGATGATATTCCTGTATAAGCCAAGAAATTGTCAGCTTTACATTTAAAATAGTCTAATTTTTGCACATACATTTTCTAGAAAATAAATATAACACTGTTAGCATAACAATTTCATCTTGCTACCCTATTTGGTAAAAGAGACGATTTTATTAAGATTTTTGAAATAATTCTGATATTTACCTCTCGAAAGTTTGGAGCAAAAATATACATTTAAACACTCTTGAGTTACGATATATCTGCATACACAATTTCAGTTCCTGGTTCTTTTGTGCGTTGAGATATTTTTGTACCATTTATCTAAAAGGTGATTTAGAACAGAGGAGTTTTATTGTAATAAGATTTCGTACAATTTATGTTGTTCCTCTCCTTTTGCAGAAACGATACTGAAATGTATTACGTTAATATTATGTATATGACATTTTTTAATATTTTAATTAGGCGGATTTTCCTATTTCTCAATCCTTGAAACATTAAACTAAAATGTCAAAACACAAAGTTTAAATTGTATATTCTCTTTATATTCTTCTTCTTTTCTGCTAGGATTATTATCACTATGTTCAGTATAATGATCTGCCTTCCCTAGCTTCGTCAATTCTACTTTCGTTGACACGTTTCGGAGAACCTCCATCTTCAAAAACAATATCTATACGCAAGATATAGTGAGTATAGATATAGTTTTGAAGATGATTTTCTCCGAAACGCGTCAACGAAAGTAGAATTGACGAAGCTAGGGAAGGCATATACTGAACATAGTGTATAATAATTGGCTAGTTATGACTTGCAATAAGAGTGTTCATACAACGTAACATTAATTTGTTAATATTTTATGAGTTAAAAATGATTTTCTTTTTATTTCCTGATTACAAGATCCGTTGATTTCAATATTGGCTGTTAAATATAAGAACTATAATAAATTTTAATTGCACTACTTTTCTAAACATTATCACTTTTTCTTAAATTGTCCGTGAATTTCGGGATCACTCCATATTCATAACTAAATATTTATGAAATATAAAACATTTTTAACAAAATTACAAACCGGAAGTTTACTGCACACGCAAAGAAAACATGATTCAATGAAGGACTCAAATTTCAAAACGTTTTGTTAACATTATCTACAAAAATATCTTAAGTTGTTTATATTAGGAAACCGAAACAGCAAGCTACTCTGTCATCTGATACTGTCCAGAAGGTATGACGAAACAACAACGAGTTACAAAGATAGACATGGTCATTCAGTGGACAAGATCATACATAGCATATAAATGGAGGTTGTGATTTGGTCCTAAAATTCATGTTCTTGTTAATCTTCCAACGATAAAATCGAATCCACATTAGATACTGAGTCATTCAATTAGATTTGTAATCAATTAGAAATGCCCTGTTTAGACATGTTATATTTTACAGGAGCTTTTTTCGTAGATAAGACATTTTATGTAGTAGTATAACGTTTTTATGTAGTAGTACTTTAACGTTATGTTGTAGACGAGACGGTGAATCTCGTTACTTCTTATATCGTAGAATAGAGACTTTAACGATTAATCTCCTTACTTCTTACGCCGCAGACTAAAGATTTTAACGATGAATCTTCTTACTTCTTATGCCGCAGACGAGACTTTAACGGTAAATCTCCTTACTTCTTATGCCGTAGACTAGAGACTTTAACGATGAAACTCCTTAATTCTTAAGCCGTAAACTAGAGACTTTAACGATGAATCTCCTTATTTCTTATGCCGCAGACTAGAGATTTTAACGATGAATCTTCTTACTTCTTATGCCGCAGACTAGACATTTTAGCGATCAGTCTTCTTACTTCTTATGCCGCAGACTAGAGACTTTAACGATGAATCTTCTTACTTCTTATGTCGTAGACTAGAGACTTTAACGATGAATATCCTTAATTCTTATGCCGCAGACTAGAGATTTTAACGATAAATCTCTTACTTCTTATGCCGCAGACTAGACATTTTAACGATGAATCTTCTTACTTCTTATGCCGCAGACTAGACATTTTAGCGATGAATCTTCTTACTTCTTATGCCATAGACTAGAAACTTTAACGATGAGTCTCGTTACTTCTGTCGTTCCAAAATTAGGTAATAATACCTTTATCTTCCTTGAGGTTATGTGTTTTTTTTTGGAAACAACAAAGATAACATGGCGAATAAGCATTACAAACATAGGTTTTTATAGCATTTAATGGTTATTTTAACAAAAAAAAAAAACGATTACCAAGAACATAAAGTGAAGATTTCTGAAACATTTTGGCTCAAGCACGGGAAAGAAAGAGTGATTTATTATGGAAACATGGTAGGTCTATTGATAATACCTTTTCCTTTGAGGACACTTTTTGGAATGATTCCATAAAACAAAAACAATATTGGCACACTGGAAATCATACATATTTGTATCTAATACAGTTAGTTATTAGATTTATATTTGTAGAAGAATGATTATTCTGTTAATAGGATTTAAATAAACTGAGCTGTACAAAAAGCAAAGATATTCACAAATTTCAATGTCAGTTACTACAAAAGATTTCACAAAGAGAGAATGTAATTGATTGTTACTAGCGTTGCAATTAAAGTTTGAATTAGTCATTAAAACACCAATTAAATTGTTTATGAAACTATGTGAGCTTTCATAACCACGTGTGTATTCATTTAGGTTGATGATTTCGACGTAGGCAATGCCAATTGATCATGAGTAGCTTAGAATAATTCAACCGTACCAAGTTTAAAATTTAAGTTTTCTTTCAATGACTACCGATTTAAAACTAAGCAGAAAAGTGTGTTTTCGCACATGCGTCTAAACAATATGTCGACAAAGTATAAAACGGGACAATTTTCAATTTTTCCGAGTGATAATCTAGTAAAAATATAGTCGAAGACTTGTCTGAAATATGCATTTTGATTTTCAAGAAAGTCGAATCTGATGGCTAAAGAGCATTGATAGTTCATAAATGTATGAAAATCCCACTGTCTAATTTAAATATTAATGAATGAAAGATATGCAAATTGAGAAGCGGTTGTTGTAAGTAATTTTACTGTCGTAACAATAACTACATGCTTTATATGACGTATTGCATTGTAATAATATATTTTCTTCCTTTATTTTACAACTATCGATTTTTTACACAAACTTCAAAGTAATTTGAATGACTTGGTGGTCGATGTGGCTTAAGATACGGGTGAGTCTGAACTGCGCACCTCAAGGTCGTGGGTTCAAGAGCAAGTTACTCTCGTCAAGCATTACACTTACCTTTAACGTCGTCCTCTCCTTAAAAGATTCCAAGGTTAGACAAATGAGGTATTGATGAGAAATTTAAATTATCTACAAAATATTTCAGTTATTTTAGTGTCTGGTGATATAGCATATAGGACTACATAAAAACGAAAAGATATAAAAGTGAAAACCACATTTTTTTGCTTAGAGGACCTGCAAATTTTTAATATTTATAAAATAATAAACATTGATTTACCATTTAAAGTTGTTGAATAACAATTTTTTAACTATCCCAAACTTTTTAATTCAGTAATATATCAACTGGAAAAAGGGAATGGGCCTTATTTATACTATATATTATAAATAGAGAAAGCTTCGAATTCAGTTAATATATATAGAAGTACACAGAGAAAACTTACGCACAGCGTTTGTAGAATATATTTGATTTTAGATTCTGCACTTCCTGTTGACCATAATTAAACTACCATTTTGAAATTAAAATTAAAATGTTTACGGTTGTGTAATACCAAATTTCACATATTAAAAAATCATTGCTGTAATTTGTTTATACAGTTTTGTATTTCAAAATAAACGTATTATTTACAAAACAAATTCTAAAATTCAGTTATTAACTAAAGAACATTTTAAAATGGAAATTGAATAACGTACAAAAACGGAATCTGTTGACTGAACACAAATGTACCGCCCAAGTATTATTTGTACCGCGGAACAGTTTAATCACATGACTTATAATTCATTGGCTTTTGAAAGCTTTAAATTAAACTAAAGTAAAAAAATCACTTGATAGTTTTAGCATACTCATTACAATATTTAATAAAATTCCTTCCGGAAGTACGTCATAAATACAGTTCTAAAACATTATACATAATGTCAAAGCACGACAACAATGCTGCCTCGCAAGTTGGGAAGGGTAAGAATTTTTAATTAAGATTTCTAAGTGAGAATGTAACTCAGGTTAAATGCTTACTTAAAGTGCTAATTAACATAATATAAAAGATTTATTAAATGCATTGTTTTGTAAAGTTACACGTTTATCTCTAAATATTACTGTCACAAAATTTTGATAAAAGTTGTACTGTTTCATCTATTAATTTCAGAAAGGCAGTTAAAATTTATATTGAACCATTACATCTTTAAATTAAAACTACTCATTAAAATTTTATGACAATTATATTGTTATAACACGAGAAATAAATTAGTAGACAGATATTAATGAACACGAAATCACAAATATTCGTTGACAAACACAACTTGCTTAGAACAATGTTTTTGGAGACGCAATCGTTTTACGTCTCTTGAAAATAATCACGTGGCTTCCGGTGACGTTATCACAGAGAAATCAAATTATAGTGATTCGAATTCAACAATGTCTTATGTTAAAATTATAAATTTAAAAGTTTTGAAACAATTGTTATATTTATGTTAAAATAAATCAAAAACTGTCCAACTATGCTTAGTGAATGTAAAAAACTCTTAGTGTAGTTTACCTTTAAACTCTTCCAAATCTTTGGCCAAACAAATATTGGTGAAGATCAGAAGAACAGACGATAGTGAAAGGTGCGCGGACATATTGGACCGTCTCACTATATAGCTCACTAACACTCATCTCATGTTTACACTGCTCTCATGTAAATAAAGAGCTACAGATGCATCCGAAGCTGCTGTAGCAGTCTGTCTGTCTGTCTGTCTGCTTGACGCATGCGTCTCGCGTCCACCACTCGATCGATTTACCGCCCAGTTCGGAGTACAGTTAAGAATGGTTCTTATCAGTTATCATTACTTCTTTCGTCGCTGTCGGGAGCTTAGTGCGTCTCGGAAAACAAAAACGCCCTCTATATATTCACGTGGACAGGTAGCCTGTGCCTTTATAAAAAAACAGCTGATATTTCCTGCCACGCCCTTGAATATGACACACGTGTGTTGAAAGGAAATTTTGATTTATGTTACAACATTAAATACATTTATTTGAGGCTTTTAAAAAACAATGGCGAAGAAATATTGTATTTGTTTTCTTCACTTTCAATAATTTACGAGAAATTAATTTCTCTTTCCCCTGTTTGAGAGAAATTAAGAGAAATACAAGAAAATCGGTATATTTCTCAAAATATGTAAACCATAATTTTCTACAATTTTGGTCAGAACATTCATGACTTAATAAAGTGTAAAAAAAAAATAAAGTAATAGAAGTTTACGGTTCCCAACTTTATTAATTTGCGTATTGCTTTGAACAAAAATAATTTTGTTATTAAAATCTTTATAGGTCCATTGCTGATTTGAGTTATGTACGCAGTCTTTCTTTAGACTGTGGTCGAAAATTCGAAATAAATCTAGACAAAAAATATAAATTATTACTATTTCCCGTTTTTTTAAAAGCTGAAGTAGCAGTTTTAAATTATACGTGAGTGGATGTATTTGAATAAAGTTTGTTCATAGTAGTTACAGAAGTTTTTAAAGAAATACGTTTTTTTTTACAAAATAAGAGTTAGGAAGTTTTTCAAGAAATGGTCACGGCTGACCTAAATATAGAATTTCATCGAAATCGGTTAGTTCGTTTAGTCATAAGAACGGGGAATGAATTAGTAAATGCATTTATTTGAGGTTATGTTAGGACTATTCAGGTAACCTCAAAGTGCACAGATAAACTGCACGAATGTATTTTAAACCAGGAACGTTTTTGGACTGAAGTGATCTGGACATGATTTATTTTCAGGATACAATAATGCATTGAATTCCATCAAACTGAAAAAACAACAAAAATGGGTAATCCGTGATTTAAATAATGTATAATATTTATATATACATTTTAGAAAATATCTAAAATTATTACAGATAAAATAATGTTTCTAAGATAAAATTTTTTTAATGTAAATTCAAACACTTTCGAATTTAGCTATACGCTTTTCAAGTTCACTGTTCTTGTCACAATAATTAAGTAACGCTTTGATCAAAACAAAATCAAATTTGATTGGCTGTAAATGTAATTTGTTTTAATTGGTTTTAGGTAAGCAATTAAAACTGTTTGTGGATTGAATGGTAACTGAAAAAACGTTTAAATTGCTTAATGGTGGGGGGGTTAGTCTAAGTAATTTTAAACATGTTAAGTGGCCATAGTAGTTTCTGTAATTTTAACTTGAATTCAAGGCATTGCACTTCTGTCAGCTTGAGCTATCGAGAATAATACAATTTAATGCTTAGTCGTCTAGAAACCAACTAAAAGGTACAAAAAACTTTTTTTGTAAAACCATAATTTTGCGAAAATATACAGAACGAGAAAAATGAGTAATCCTAATAGTAATAATTTTTTTTATATATTTAAATTATTAATATTAGATTGTTTACAATATACAAATATTTATTTTTTACAGGTGTAAAAATTATATTAATTCAGAAAGATTATAAATAACGTACAATGTAAAAGTAATTAAATTATTTATTAACACTTATTTATTAGTGTTCAATTAGATGTTATATTTTGAGATAAATGTGTGCGTTTTTTTTTTGAAAATACAAATATAATAACGAGAAGTTATCGTAAATAATATTTTTAAAAGAAATTTTGTAAGTCAACGTGTTTGGTTCTAGAAAACTGAAATATACATTGAGCTCCTCTCAGAAACTTTAGGCCCTTCAAAACCTTCGATGAAAGTTGATTGATGTGTATAAGCCACACCCTAAATGCTTTTACATTATAAAGCATGCTTCCTATAAAGCAATCTTACCACAATAAATAGTGGGGAAATATTTTCTTAGTTTAAAAATTTATATTAATAAAACATAAACCTAATTGATACAAAACCGACTACGAGTAGAGTTTATGTTGGCTTTTTAAAATTACTTTAACTTCAAATTTACCAAACTGACAAGCTTTAGATTTACTTTTTGCCGACATTCAGTCTTTTCTGTTTATTTACGTTAAGAACTAAAATTCTAAGTAGCTACTATTTGAATATATATATATATATATATATATATATATATATATATATATATATATATATATATATATATATATATATATAGACCACATAGAAGATATAGAACCTGGCAGCAGATAATCAGAAGAAGGAGGCTTCGGTTCTATGGACACATCAGTAGACTCCCAACAACGAGACTTGCCAACAGAATCCTTAAGTATATACAAGGTGTCAAATCAACAACGTCGTGGATCGCACAAGTCAGAATAGACCTACATGACGCAGAAATAGACTCAACAGATGTTGAAGACAGGCGCGTATACAGGAGAAAGATGCTCGGTTGGAAGGTCCCAGAAAATGAAATCCCAAAGAGAGCAGGGGTAAAATGGACGGAGGAGCGGAAGAGGATCCATGGGGACAGGATGAGGGAGGTGTGGAGGAGTAGAAGGAACAAGACATGAGTCGGAGTGCTTTGCGTGATCCAACAGGGTCTATGCGCAAATAATAATAATAAAATAATAATAATAATAATAATAATAATAATATATATATATAATAAATTAATTTGTATTAATATAATAATTTTGATAATTATATATAGCATGATTCCTTCCACTTTGCCTCCAAGTGAAATTGCTGCCCTTCCCTACTTTCTAGTAAGTAGTAGAAATAAATATTTCAAGTTTCTAAAATCGCCCACCATTTTGCAATATGGCGGCAAACTTTGAAATTTCCTATAGAAATCTTTATTCGTATGCAATTCTGTCAGATTTAATAATAAATTTTAAGACTTTTTTTTATTCTTGGATATTTTTTGATAAAAAACCATTTTACGATTTACTGCTGCTTGAAATTTTAAAAATTCGAAGTTCGGTGCATTTTCCAGACGCGATTTTTCTGCATTTTCCATGTTGAAAAGTTAATTGGTCGTAGCCTAAGAAGTACAAATACTGTAATAATTTTGGAGTAAAATGTAAATAAATTGTATTTAGCAGAACAGATAAAAACTGTGACTCATAAATGTTTACTCGTTCAGATTTACAGAAATATGAAATTTCAAGAATTCGATACTAAAAGAATGCCAAATTTCTTAAAATCATCTATACCCATTTTGATTAAATTGTTTTGTATACCATGGAGATTAATAACCAAATTCCAGCGGCGATTTAATTAAAATTAAAATTAATCCTCATAAGTTAATCAAAATTTACATGTAAACATTTTTTGATTTACAGACGAATGGGATACAATTTTTAAAAAGACACTTTTGGACTTATGGCACGTAGAAACAAATCTTCGTGAAAAAGTTTGTGCTATATAAAGTTTATAAATAGCTTCAAAAAGCATAACTTAAAACAGCCTCATCTTTTAAATTCTGTGGACATTTAAAATTAATCGTCGGTTACATTACAGTTTTAGTTTTTTTAAACCAAACCTTGGAACCATTAATATGGCTCTGCAAGACATTTTATCTTCGTCCAAAGAGTATTTATCACTTACGTAAATAGAGCTTCACTTCACATCGCCGTTTTGTTGTTAATGACTTTCTTAATTTCTTAGTGTAAATCATAGATCAACCTGTTTAATTGATGTTTTTGTAACACAAATATTTTTTTATAATACAATCTATTAATAAATAAATGTTGTGTAAATTTAATATGTACATTTTATTAAATTTATATTTAATATTATATTTATATTTAATATTTAATAATTTTATTTAATTTATATTAATATATATATATATATATATATATATATATATATATATATATATATTTGTATATTGTATATATACAATATATATATATATATATATATTCTATATATATACAAATATATATATACAGGTGGCGAGAAGACTGCGCAAAGGGTTCTGCTATTGAGAATGAAGAACGCTCTTGGTATAACGCGTGATATCTACAATAAGAAATGTATGTCGACCCACACAAAAATCAGACAGTACAACACAGTCATAAAACCGGAGGCATTATACGCAAGCGACACGCTACCACTCCACACAAAAGCTACCATGGAAGACATTTTGAAGAAAGAACGCAAAATCTTGAGGAAGATCCTTGGCCCAAGATTAACAGAAGACGGATACAGGTTGTACTCCCGGAACTACAGAGAAGATATCAAACCGGGCAGCAGATATCAGAAGAAGGAGGCTTAAATTCTATGGACACATCAGTAGACTCCCAACAACGAGACTTGCCAACAGAATCCTTGAGTATATACGAAGAGTCAAATCAACAACGTCGTGGATCACACAAGTCAGAGTAGACTTACATGACGCAGAAATAGACTCAACAGACACTGAAGACAGGAACGCATACAGGAGAAAGATGCTCGGGTGGAAAATCCCAGAGAATGAAATACCAAAGAGAGCAGGGGTAAAATGGACGGAGGAGCAGAGGAGGATCCATAGGGACAGGATGAGAGAGGTGTGGAGGATTAGAAAGAACAAGACATGAGTCAGAGTGCTTTGCGTGATCCAACAGGGTTTATACGCAAATAATAATAATAATAATAATAATAATAATAATAATAATAATAATAATAATATATAATAATATATAATATATATATATATATATATATATATATATATATATATATATATATATATATAATATATATATATATATATAGTTTATATAGTACTTTATGGAGGATATTCACTAAAAATAGGAAGTATTTTCTAAGATTCATTGTTTAAAACTGTTACTTAATATCGGAGTATTCATATTATTATTACGTTTTTTTCGAATATTTACCATTATTTGCGTAAATGGAAATATAAATTCTTGTGGATATTGTTTTCATACACAACAATTATACAAACGTACGAATTAAGATAACAAATAAACGAATTAAGTAACAGTTTGAACACAACATCATCTTATAAAGACGCATGTATAGGAATGTTTGTACGACAGTAATATAAAACAAGCAATTTCATTCAGTCAATAACGGAGGCGGGCGGAACCCAGTGCAAACACAACACGCTTAAAGTTCTAAATCCGTTACGAACACCATTAATTCGGCTTTAAATGCCAAACTTAGACATTTAAATTTGCAGCCGACATTAATCATGCTCAGAGTGCGAGCTGAATTACACTGCCTTTAATTGTTTTTTTGCCAAATTCGAGTTTTAGTATCGCTAGTCAAGTTCGGTTTCATATTTACAATTATAAATCTTATTTTAAGAAATATTTACGTAAACGTATATACGCCATGGAAGTACATGTCAATTCGTGATTATATTTGTAGACGTTTAACAACTTACTCGTTAGCGAGTTTCCATTGAAAAAAGAGCTGTTGGAGCGGTCATCACGGTAACACCCAGACCCGGTGTTTGGAAATGAGACTAGAGATGACTTCTAGATCACGTTTTGTAAGGATCGTTCAAAATGTTACATATATTTTATAAACCTAACACTTTCGTCTTTGCAAGTTTGCATATTTTCATCCGATGTGATTACAACGTGTCACAAAAATCGATTCAAAATCTATTTAACATTTTCAAAATTGCTGATATTTCAAATTTTTAAACAATTCGTACCGTTTTGTGTTTTTAAATGATTTTGAAAATCTGATTCGACTGTTGTAATCAGCATTAAAAACTGCATAAAATTGCATTCAAAATCCGTTGAAATTATGAAATTTACTTTGACGGATGTAGGAAATATTTTCGTATTTTAAAGGTAATTTGAAAGTTATAAATACAGATTTTAGTGCTGGTAACGATGATGAAATCAGAATTTAGAAAAATTGGTTATGTTTACAAGAAAATATTTTTGGAAATTCTCTTCCTTCACGCATACGAGACAGTTGCGTGCGACGATTATTTTTCATATAAAACGAGCTGACAAAATATTATATGTTGATAACATTATAATAAATCTAAAATTGGACATTTCTATTTGTTTATATAAAATTAATAATTTTATAAAACATACGGTAAATTAAGAGAATTCTATACAACAATCACTCTTGATTGATGTAAAAATTTCTTAACCCGTAAAATGACAGCGTTTAAAAATCTGTAACTTATTTACTTTCCATTAAAAAAAATCGTTACCTTAATCATCTACAAAATCTGTTTAAATTAGCATTTTAAATTGTAAAATTTAATAAAAATTAATCCCATTGTACAGTCTTGATTGTCGTTTTTTATATAGGCCTAATATTGTTATTTTTTTTTAAAACGAGGGAGCTGAATGTTACTGTTAACAAGAAGTGTTTCAACAATTAAATGGTTTAAAATCTTAGTGTAAAAATATGCTCTAAAAATATGTACATTAAGTCGGTCAAAACATTACTAGTTTTATTCCGTAATGTTTCATCTTTCACCATGTTTGTGTTTCTGCTTTTAGCGGATTTTTTTTTATTCATTTCCGAAGAATAAGAAAATTGTATATTTCTTAGAATTTGGTTTGTTAATTTGCCAATTTTCATAATTTTGAACTTGTCAGGCAGACATTCAATATAACACATATTCTCATTTAGGTATAAAATACTTATTCGAATTTTGAAATATCGTTACTATTTAATCTTACATAATATTAGATATGTTTTTGCGGGAACTGAGTTACACAAACTAGTTCCGCTTAGTAACGCCGTAAAACCTTCACTCTAAATTCCCGATGTTTCCGGCTTTCAAACAGCCTACGCCTGCGAACCCAAATTTACTATTCTCTCGTCAACCTTAACACGTTTCATAATGGTTCGCTGTGCTCGCGTATCTCGGGTCTGAAGTACGCTAGATTATTGCATTCTTCCTACACATTACTGTCGGCGCACCACCTCGCATTTCTCGCACACATCTTCATCCTGATTGGTGCGTTCTTTCTCTGACTTTAACAATGGACGTCTGAAAAATTATGTTATCGCCATAATAAGTATAAATATAGGTGAAAAATCGTTGCTTGCAGAACATCGAGGAGGACTACTCACCACACAACTACACGACAGCCTAACAACGCCCAAACTACTCTACAACTTGCTCGAGAGGGAATAGGAGAAATCCGGCCAATTTTAAATAACTGGAAAATGCCCGATTGTTTACTACTTTTCCCGATTATAACAGATACAGTCTAAAGAATCTAACTGCAATGGTAAAGAAATCTCTAAGCCAAACTAGTTAGGGGTTGCGAGTTTCGTAAACAGCTTTATAATTTCGTAATTTAGTTTGCTTAACAAAGACAAGCTTGTTGACGTTTTGTAATTTTTAACTTAATAGGTTGAGATCTCAAGGCTTGGTTGTGTCTGTTGTTCCTTTTATTGATATTAATAAAACTAAAGAGAGAAAACTTTTTTTCTTCTTTTAAATTTTATTGTACAGTAGACTTTTAAGTTTTTAAGCTATAACCAATACACATCTGGATGGATTTTCCGTTTTCTCCCACACGTATAAACGTTTCTATTATTTTAGTATTGTCAAGACAAATCCTCTTAGTGCTTCCTGTTCAGTAATTTAAAAACTGTATACGTGAGAAAAACGTATATTGATAACACCAATAAAATTAAATATCTGTAACTAAATATTTAAGAAAAAAAATAGTTTTTAAAATTAAAATATTCATGAATATTATTAATCAAATACTCAACAAACATTTGTAAGTATCAAAATATATTAATCTCATAAAAACGGAAATTTTTTTTCGCTTAAAATTCCGAATAAGCTTTGAATTAAAATATCAGGAATATTTTTAAAATTAAGTTTAAAGAAAATATTTGTTTAATTTAAAATATTTAAGATTATAATTAAACGATAATAATGTTTTATTAAATATTTCGCAAAATTAATCTAGCAAAAAAAGACGAAATTTTTCAGGATAAATTTATTCGAATTGGAATGCATACAAAGAGCTTCACAGTTAGCGCTCTCTATGTTCGGATATTTCAACTAAAAAGCGCAATAAGCAAATTGCACCACTTTGCTGGAGATATTTCTCGGGGGGATTTGAAAGTGAAGCAACCGATGTTCATTTTAACTGCCAACAATGATCGTCGTTGTTTACCAGAGTGGAATGCAGCTGATTTGTTCAAACAAAAGCTTAATATAAAATTTTAAATTGGTTATATATACAGCTCATATTATGTAATGAGAGTAAGTGATTGTGTATTAAACAATCTTAAAATGATAAAATTAAAGTTGAGATAAATAATATAAATGTTTATTTTTTCAAGTTTAAATGGACTATTTTACTGCTTTACATTTTGTTATTCAAAGTATTAAACTCTAACAGATTAATTAATTATATTTCCTTTAATTAATAAACATTCATTCTTTTTCTTTTTTCCCTGAGTAAAATCAACAAGGTTATCACTGCCATTATGCCGAAACTAGAATGTAAAAAACAAAAAAATAAAAAAATGAGGTGTCATAGAAAAAAATAATAACATTAAGAAAACAAACAATAAATTGATTCAAATGGCCTTTATTTAATCAAACTCTTTCTATTCTACTAAAACAAGTAAAAAGTACACACCTAATAATAATAATTTATTCAAAAATTGGAGTATATCATTTCAAATTCAAACTTTCTCTAGAGGGTATGCAATATAAAAACAAAAACTTTTGTTTGGTTGCTAACTACTACTTTCGAAACAATTGCGATACAAATCATGATTGGCATTTTGAGGCTACAAGGCTAGTGGAAAAAAATCCTGTCTTAGAGAACTTCAAAAACATGTAGTTTAAAATTTGAACAAAATTGGAATAGTAGATTTTGCTTTAAGAGCATTAACTAATTTAACAAATATAAAAACCCAGACAAGCTATGGAACTTAAAGAGCTGTCAAAATGAGACAATTTAACGATGGCAATTGTTTTATACAATAGCAAAGAAGTTGGAATTTTAAGAGAATATGTATTTTTTACATTTTACAGTCCGAGATAGATGATGTTAAATATTTTTAACGATTAATGAATAAACATATTGAATTCTGTTATATACGAACATTTCTGTTCAATACATTTTAACATAAATATTGAATATTTACGTTATTATTACTGTTTATTCGAGAGGTCTCCTTCACCCGATGTTGGCAGGTACAAAAGTCGGTTATTTACTGTGTTCACCCTTTTCCGTTGCTGTATTTGTATAGCGTTTCCGTTTCTATTTCTTGATGACTTATATTTTCCTGATCACATGTATGTCTTAGTTATGTTTGTGGTTGTTCATTCAGTGATCTGCCGTGAGTGTTTTTTCTTAGTTTTTTAAAAAATAATTTAACATATATCTACATATTTAGGCTTATGTTCTAGCTGCGTTATGGATTTTACGTTATGCGCTTGAGAACGAGAATTGATCCATACTCTCGAAACTTCGTGTATTGCTTTCTATCCACAAATGTGAAAAAGGGTGCAAATGAAAAAAATAAAATGGATGCTTTGTTTTGATATTCGACAATCTGTTTGGAGTAATTGTTTCATTATAGCTACTTCTGTGATGGAGTTACTGGTCAAAAACCTGTCGAATCTCGATTTTTTTGCGGCGAAAAACCTTAACGGTTATCATCGCGATTAAGAAATCGCATGAAATAAGTAAAACATATTCAATATTTGTGCAAAGTTTGTAAAATTATATGCATTTTTTGTTAGATTCAGGAGGTCGATATAAAAAACATTCTTATTTATTTCAGGAAAAGCTTCTTTTATACTTATTATTAAAAAAACTTCTTCATCGTTTTATTATTATTATTATTTTTTTCTTTAAATAATTTACACCTCTAGAACAACTTAAAAAAGTAACCAATTGTTTTTACTAATTATCTGTTTAAAATAGCACAAGACATTAAAAAAATAAATAAAAATTACTTAATAACAGTCAATAGTGAATTTTTGTAGTTCACTTAATTTCTTATCTAATGGTACAAGTAGCAATCTAAACTACCGAAAATAGATTAGCATTAAAGTCCATTAAGTCCATTGAAGAGCGCAATAGAACTCTTGGTATTACGCTCTCAGCAATGCACGATAATGGACTCTTGTACTATTGTTATCTTTTGTTCCCTACTTATGATATTTACATCTTTCAATAGAAAAACGTCAATGAAGTTTACACCTTTAATGAAGTTTGACGGCTTTCATAAATATGTACTGTTCTAAGTAATTTCCATTAAAAATATTTAAATGTTCGCCTTTTAAAAACGATACTAATTTAATTTATGGAGAATTTATATTATTAGAACAAATTTATATTTTGCTTATAAAGTTATTATTATATTTTTATATTGATGAGTTCGGCACGAAATTTTAGCTTCATCGGTTAAGCTGTTCTAAAAATATAATTTAAAAATGAAAATGGAGGAACATTTTGCGTATATTATAATTACAATAACTTAATTGTTACTAATAATTTTAGTTTATAATTAAGAATGTTACTGAAATTGAAGTTATTTTAATGGAATTATTAAAGAAATTTGAAACAACAATGAAACAGTGCTCGAACTTTATTTTAAATCCAGCGAATCTTTCGTTTTATTTCCGATGTATATGTGTGTGTTAGTGAACGTGGGCGGTGAGCGATACTATAAACAGAGCACGAGTTAGTGTATATTTACGTAAATAAATACAACGGAAGTGTACAACTTCAAGCTCCCAGTTAAAGACTCAATACCAGAGCCTGGTTCCTAGAGCAGACAAGTCATTCTGTCTAAACTCAATTTGGTTTGGCTTACTGATAGGTTCAAACAATGTGATGATGTCATCAAGCATAAATCCTCAACAGGAAGTAACTTATTCTTAGTTTATCTATGTTAGTTTTTTTTCCAAAGTCTGTGCTGTTAGTATAATAGCGTTCGCGAATAGATTTTTCAAAAAAACTTAGCTCTGCACGATGACGTGACTCAAAAATACGTGTTGCTAAAACATAGCACAAACTATTTCACATTCAATTATTTTCTGTAAAATCCGCTTGAGAGTAAACAAACGAACTTGACGAAGGTCAGGAGGTGTTTTTCAATTCGCACCTGAACAGAAACTTTCTATAACTTCAAATTTGCTACACTCACTTGAGATGTGACTCTTTGTCAGGCTAAAATTTGACAAAAATCTGACGAAAAGTTTCTGAAAAACTACGCCGATTTTTACAATTTTTTTGTAACACCTAAACTTTTTCGGGATTTATTGTCACTGTATTAGTCAATAATTAGTTGAAAACCCGATGACGGTCACAGTTTTCTCTGGCGTACAATTTACCGAATGGTAAATGTCTTTTTATATTTGCTACAGTGACATGAGTCAGGGTATGTAGATACAATTTTGAGTCAAATATAAGTAAAAAACATATTTAAAAGATTAAAGTAGTTTTTTTTAAATCTTCTAAACAAGTTTTTTGGGCTATAGTAAAGCAAACATTTTATTTGTGTACTTGAATACTAAATTTGAGCAAAATATAATCAAAATGGCTTAAGAAAATACGATTTTAGCAGTTTTAAAAATGAAAACACACACACAAACAATCATAATTACACAAGTAAAATTCACATACACGTTTTTTGCACTCAGTGGATCTGAAAATGTAAAAGTGTATCAAAAACTTCAGCTAGACTTTTCCACGACAAACAAACATTCTTTATACTTCGTAAAGTGAGAAAATTAAAGTCTTAAATATAATTTATAAGTTATATGTTATGTAATTGTAAACGTACTTTGGGACGCTGCTGTTTGAAACTTTAAAGACTTTTTGGGTGATAATATTTACACATTTGCAAAAATATCATTGAAATTCTGAAAACAATCACATTAAGTTTATAAATCAACAAAGCATAGGCATATAGAAGAACAAAAATTCCCGCAAGAAAACCCTAACGTATCACATAGTTTAATAAGGTATGTAATTGTTAAAAGACATAAAAAATACTCAAATCGCAATGTTTTACAACACGTTAAAACCGGCCTAAGATGCGTGTTGCCATTACCTCATCATAACACACACACACACACACACACACACACACACACACACACACACACACACATGCACTACACACGCGCTCGACAACGCACACACACTTTCGATACCTTGGTGTGTGGGTTGACGCGAGACTCTGCTTCAGGGAATATCTCAAGGCAGTTAGTGAAAAGGCGGCAAACGTGGCAGGAGCCCTTTGCAGACTCATGTCGAATTTGGGAGGGGCACGCCGACGACTCCTGGCTGGGGTAGTAAGCTCAGTGCTCCTTTACTGAGCGCCGATTTGGAGCCAGGCTATGATGGTAGCGAGGCATGCGCGCAAGGTTAATGCGGTGCACGGCCGTGCGTTGCTGCGTGACGTGAGTGGTTACCGAACAGTTTCCTACGACGCTGCATGCGTAGTGGCGGGCGAACCATCAATGGAGCTGATGGCTGATGAAAGAGCGAGGCTCTACTGGAGCAATTGCTGAGCCGCAGTATAGTCATACAATGGCAATTACAGAGGAGCAAAATCGGACCCTGGAGACATGGCAGCGACAGTGGGACGAATCAACAAATGGACAATGGACATACCAACTCGTAACATCTAGGTTTGGTGCAACAAAGATCATGGGGAGGTGGATTTATATCTCACACAGATTCTCACTGGGCATGGTTGCTTCCGAGCTTACTTGTTCCGTTTCAGGCTGGAAAGAGACTCGGCTTATCCCCTCTGTCTTCCAGCAGTGGAGGAAGATGTGGAGCATGTGCTTTCCGGTGTCGGAGATTCGACGAGGAAAGGATGAGGCTGCAAACATATCTGCGAGGCATCATTACACCAGAAAGTCTGGTTGCTACAATGATGGCTTCAGAGGCCAACCAGGCCATTGCGGGATTCGCTACAGTGGCAATGAAGAGATTGAGGGCTGAGGATCGAGAAAGGAGAGCCAACGCTGTAGAAGAGTCCACCTTCCCACGAAGTAATGCCTGGCGGCGGTTTAGTGAAGGAGGGGGTTTACAGAAGAGGAATGCTTTTGGTGGTTTTTCTAGTGGGTAGCAATATATCGTAACTAGAGTTTGAACTTAATTCGATTTCCACACTCTGGAGTAGTGCGTACCCTTCCCCAGTTAGTCTATAAAAGTTTTTTTCCACATTTTTTTGGCATCGCAAAACAAACACACACACACACACACACACACTGATCTGCCTACTTAAAGACACGTGGAGCGAATTATGTTTGCGAGACATTTGTGTTCAGTGCATATTCTTATTTGAAGTTGAGGAACGTTTTGTTTATTTATTAATTACCCTTCTTCATAAGTACGCTAAGATATGGAACTCCCTGGAGCTGTGTTTAAAATTAATCGTCGCCAGTGTAAATATTAGTTTTGAAAGTCAGTTAAGGGCACAGGAGCAGAATGGGCAAGCAGCGCTCTCAACAGTCTCAACACGTGTTTCTAACACTACATATAAATTATCTTGTGACAAGCGGCGTGGGACAGATAGCGCTGTTAGTCGCGTAATTAATTGTGAACAACGTGATCTTGTTCTTGTGTTGAATCACGTTCATGTCAATGTACGTTGTTTATTTGCTATTATAATTTGATTCCGGAAGTACGCTAATCATATGCTATTAGCCTACACAGGCGTGAAATGAAACATTTATTGTAATCATTAAATATAATAAAACATCAACATTTTATGTTCGATATTGTTTAACAGCTATTGCCTACTTTTATTACTGTAGAGTGTATTCAAGGTTATTAGTATTATCGTTTGATTCCAGTAATATGCTAATCATATGTTATTCCATGTCTTACCCTAATGGATTAATTTGAAAAACAAATGCTGTTTTAATTGCTCCATAATTTTTAACATTACACAGTTCCATAGGAAGTTAAAAGTGCTACAAAACAGCTATTTTGTCACTTATCACTAAACGTTTACCTTCAATTTATTTGAATAAAATGTTTTAACATCCGCCATTTTAAAACGGGTCAATGCATGAAGTTTATTTCTTCCAATTAGGCCACTACCAGGTAACAAATGCACTATTAGTTTAAGTTATTATTAGCCGAACCGTTCTAGAGATATTAAATATTTTGTTAAAAAACCGAAAGACGACTACTGGGAAAATGAATCTATTATCGACATACGTTATATGAATTTTTTAAATTAGTTTCGTTCTGGAGAATCGTTGTCTTCATTTCTGAAAAGTTTTTCTGAAAAAACCCTGTATAAACTCTGAAAGCCTTTCCTGTCTCTTGTCGTGCGTGTTGGACATCAGTCGTTACATTAATCTTATACTACACGTTTTATAACGCTTGCGCTTCGACTTAGGTTTATTTAAATAATTATGGTAATATGATTTGTTTTATAATAGATCTTTTTATTGTTATAAAGGTTATAAATAAAGGCATAGGAAAAACTATGCATAAATTTATATTTTGCTTACCATTTTGTATTTTACCTTACTAACAATAGAAATATTATATTTACTATTGTCGCTAGCACTCCACA
Source organism: Callitettix versicolor (assembly GCA_022606455.1). NCBI lineage: Eukaryota > Metazoa > Arthropoda > Insecta > Hemiptera > Cercopidae > Callitettix > Callitettix versicolor. The sequence goes on from CM040184.1 coordinate 59,589,543, forward strand.
CAAAAGCTACCATGGAGGGTATTTTGAAGGAATAACGCAAAATCTTGAGGAAGATCCTTGGCCCGAGATTAACAGAAGATGGATACAGGTTGCACTCCTGGAAGACCACAGAGAAGATATCAAACCTGGCAGCAGATATCAGAAGAAGGAGGCTTCGGTTCTATGGACACATCAGTAAACTCCCAACAACGAGACTTGCCAACAGAATCCTTAAGTATATACAAGGAGTCAAATCAACAATGTCGTGGATCGCACAAGTCAGAATAGACCTACATGACGCAGAAATAGACTCAACAGACGTTGAAGACAGGCACGCATACAGGAGAAAGATGCTCGGTTGGAAGGTCCCAGAGAATGAAATCCCAAAGAGAGCAGGGGTAAAATGGACGGAGGAGCGGAAGAGGATCCATGGGGACAGGATGAGGGAGGTGTGGAGGATTAGAAGGAACAAGAAATGAGTCGGAGTGCTTTGCGTGATCCAACAGGGTCTATACGCAAATAATAATAATAATAATAATAATAATAATAATAATAATAATAATAATAATAATAATAATAATAATAATAATAATAATAATAATAATAATAATAATAATAATAATAATAATAATAATAATAATAATAATAATAATAATAATAATAATAATATATAATATAGGAATATTATAATTAATATCTTCACAGGATATTATAAAAATACCGGAAGTGCTTAATATTTCAGATGTTTAATATAGCTAGGCGTAAAAAAGCATTTTTAAGCATTGACGTATTGCATAAATAAAGTGGAATTAAAACTAGTTTTTTTCCTATTTGTAGCCTATTGTAGAAGTGCTGCAGAACAACTGTAGAAGTATTACAATGTTTTCTTAAAACATGTTACAAAACAACATTGCATTTTTGTACTCAATCATTCCTCCAAAAATTGATCCTGAAACTAACGACAAAAGCCCGGTAAATCAACCTAATTTTTACAAATCGGTTTATCTGATTATGTTTTAAATTCTGATCAAATTTTTAAAATCATAACTTGATTTAGTGTGCGAAATTTAAAATAGCGTTAGTTAACTATTCAAGAGTAAATAAAAAAATAACCTAACGGCAATCACAGCTGTTAATTTCTATTTTATGCGATTTATTCCCGTAACTTCGTTTTATTTAACATTTAATTCATTTATTATATTAATTAATATTCGTATATGACAAAATATAGGTTAGAGCAATATCGTATTACCTTTGTTGACCAATTAAGTCTACTAAATCGAATACATGTTCTAAATTTCATCAAAATCTGTTAATTAGGTAAGGGGTACATACGAGTAGGCCTATACTCTGTGGAACAGGAATTCAAGTGGATTTAAATGAAATGAAAACAGTTAGCGATATCATCGTCTAATGATTCACTTTATTTGTGACTACAAAAATTTTGTTTATTTCTTATACGGATGATATAATTTATAAAAATACATGATTAGAATTTCTTTGATGATTTTAGTTATTTTTTGGCCAGTTTATAAAGATTTAAAGATGTAAAGAAAAATTTATTTGTATAATTTTTTTATTTACGAGTTATAAAGTTAAGAAATATTATAAATCATCCGAATTGAACAAAAGAAATGCTAAATAAACAATATCCGATGGATACATAACTTGATAAAGGATCTTGTAGTGTTATCAGTGAATGTTATTTTTCTTTTACAGATTATTAATGAGTTATACTGTAACCATACCAACTCTACAGGGAATGGTGTTTAATAAACAATTTAGAAGGCTTAGTTTAATAGACATTGTAATTCTAAAAACACTAATCTAAGTAGGGAAGGTTAGGTTAAGTTTCGGTGGCTAAGCATTACCGAAAAAATAAGTGTTACAGGAAATTTGACATTGTTAAAAATAAGTTAATTAATTATTAATTTAATTATTAATTAATTATTAATTTAATCTAAAATAAAATTCGATAAGTATAAAAAACGATAATCAAACCAAAAAAAAAAAAAAAAAAAATCGAGGTATGATTTTACAAAATTGGCAGATCAGGTTTTCCTCAATTTAGGGTCATTTATGAAGATTTATAATTAAAGTCAGTGTCATAGTGAAAATCATAAAATATAAGATACAATTGTGCTGTTACAATTAAAACAAAATAATAGTGATTTAAAATTTGTTAGTGATTGCAATTAATTTATTTAGGATAAAAGTTAAACACCTGATTAAGTGATTTTGAGAATAAGGCCGACTATCTGGTTGTTCTATTGATAGATTCCTATTTCGAATTTTTAAGGGAAATAATGTTTTTTTGCGTAACTAAGTGTTTAATTAAAACCCTGTAAATAAATTAATTGCACTTGAGAAATTTTGTATGACATTTTTGCACCATCTATTTACACTACAAAAAGCTTACAATAAAATCTTAAATGTAAGTAATAATTTTCTCATGATACTTTTTCTAAGTAAGTTACATAAATACAGTGTTTTTTTCAGTGTATACACGCTGATGTGTTTTTTATCATCTTGTGTTTTTGTATGGTCAGGTATATTTGTTGTATATATACAACTGCAATTTCTTTAATTATTGAAATGTCTCAACAACAAACCGGATACTACTGTTTAGCCAATACAAACACAGTATTGTGTTAAAGCAAAACAAATGTTGATACAGGATCCGAGCGACACAGCTTCGGTCGAGGTCAAACAAACAGTGTGACATTACGCCTTCCCGTCCTCCCTTGCCTTCCGCACCCAACCAACCCCTGCAATAGACTTGTGATGTACGCCTAATTGAATGTTAAATAAATGCATAATACAAATCATTACAAAAGTTCTGTTTAATGTTGAAGGAATGTTAGAAAGAATTTTAAAAAATATAAAAAGTATTTGTTGCATTCTGATTTGTAGCCTACCTGAATTGTTGAAACTAATGAATAAAAAATAAAATAAGCATACAAAAAATAAAATACATGGAATATTACAAACGTTTCGATACAAGAAAATCAAACTTGGCACTAAAATTAATTTTGGTAATAGTTAGGACAAGTTAAATTTGAAGTAAATACTGTTTCCGCTTCAAAATGACAAACAAAATACTTTTAAAAAATGTCTCAGTTTGAGGACTGGTTGGCAGAAGTGGAAATATAAAAACATAAAATAATCAGTGTTAATTTTTGGTTAGTATTGTTTTAATTATATTACAGACTGTATTGTTAAACTGAAATTATATACATGTGATGCAAAATGTATATTAAAGGAAATGCATACTTATCTATATCATGTACAAGTATAGCATACATTTTGTACAATATATTCAACTGTTTATGACATAATTATTTTTATGGCTTGCGCTGGTATGTAGTACAAAGGCGATCGTTAAAATTTAAATATTTATTAAGAAATTATTTACATACAATATGCAAGATACGACCTGTATATTTAGCTGTATACACACATTTTGCACGTGTTTAAAGACAATGTGCTCATTGTATATTTAGCACATTGTTCATTGTGTATACACTCTATAAACAATTTTATGCTAGATATGTTGGTTAGTCTATGCAGTAACCTATAACGGCGCTAATTATAATTAAATATTTATTATTGAATAAATAAATTTGAAAATTTGGTCTGTCATTTTGAACACAACTTTTCTTGAATAAGAAAGAGTCAATGTGACACATCATTTTCATGTAAAATTTTGTGTGAATTCTACTGGTGAAATTCTTTTTTAAATTTCACGGCCTCTCTGGGATGTCAATTTTCTTTTCTTTCCCTAAAATTTAGGTTAATGATTAATTTGTGTTCAGTTTGAATAAATCAATGTAAATGTTTAACAGGCACTAAAATGGATGCGTTAAAAAACCGTTCAGAAATTTTGCAATAATTTGGAAAAAAACAGTAATCAAATAACCTATAAATGAATAATAAAAAAAATTGGTGCTTAAAGACTATATGCGTTAGAAGTGAATACCATATTGATTTTCATTTGAATGGATGTTTTCTTCCAAATTTGTTATTCTTATATCCCTCATTTCTTGATTTCCTTGTTAATCTGTACATATTTCAGATACAGTGGTATAATTTGTTTTATCATGTGTGCTTTAAATCCGTTTCTTGAACAATTGTTTTCCTCACTTAAACTTTCATTCTCTCTTTTTAGAGCTATTATCCATTTTTTTTAAATTTCTAAAATCGATTTAAACTTTCTTCACAACGTGAAATTGTCTTTTATAACCTAAAAAATACACAAACACGTGATCGCCGAACATCTTTTTAAATATTATTATTCAATATTTACAATACAATACTTGTGTATTAATTACATTTTCTATTATTATTATTATTACTGTCATCAAAATTTATAAATAATAATATCTAACTTATTTTATTAAATTTAACATTTTAAACTTCTAATTCTACCAACATTTCATTTAATATTTATTCATTCTCGCCTTTCAATATTCGAAATAATTAGTCTATCTATGGTCATGGTACTTGATTTTTATAATATATATTATTATTTACTCATTGACTGGCATCTCTGTAATAACCAGCTGTTTCAACAATCAGCTGCTTCATGAATTTTATAGTTTCCTTCCGTTACACGTAATTCGATTTCACATCACCGCAAAGAATTCACTTCAACGAGTTGTAAATATTCAACGAAAAGAAACTTTAATAAATTGACTTCACAACTATTATATTACTTAAAATATTACTGAATTAATTTTTTACCGTTAAGTTAAATTCGCGTAATGTTGTCACCGGACATTTTGGCAATAAGTTCCTAGTTGCATTAGTCAACATGTCTCTTCCAACTGCAGCAGAAGCTTGAACAATTATCTGCGATAACACATTTGTGTTTGCAGGTTTCGTGGCATAAATCCAGTTTTTTATACACGCCAGTAGAAATAATCCAGAAGTGACATATCTGGATATATAGCTGGCCATTCGACTTCTCCCCTCCTTTCAACCCACCGACAAGAAAAGCGTGATTTAAAATTTTGGGTCCAAAGTTAACTGATTTAACTTTCACTGTGTTCCAATATTTGACTGGTTGTAACCGAAGTACAATAAATAAAGAATAGGAGGAGTGTATTTAAACAGAATATATTATGGTAGGCCTATATCAAAGTAATTTTATTTTTGAGTATTATAAACAGTACTGTAAGATACATTTTACTTTATTCAGAAATTATATTATTTATAAATGAAATAATTATCATTTTGTTTTAACTTCGGTTTATTTTTGAAAGTATGAGATTTTTTAAAATCCATCTCTCTAGTAAATGGACAACTTGGGCGAACAAAATATTTGTATAATAGATGTTTCATTATATATATATCTTTCTTTTGTTTGTCTGCAGATTTGTATATTATTACTATATTTAAGATTTTAATGACTTTCTCTGCAGAACGTACTCTATATCAGAAAATATCAGCTGATTTATTAACAAAAAACATAATAGTAAGATATCGGTAAACAGATATTTAAATAAAAGCTATTTTGAAACTGTCAAGCTAAAATTTATAAAATTTTGAAAATAAATGCAGACAAACTGTTCCAAAGTTTTTTCATGTAAAATCTGGAATCGATATTGCAGTTGGTTTTGGATGTAGGCCTATTTGTCTTCTTATTTAGCGATATAATATTTATTTATTAAATATTTTATTTATGCAAACATAACAGTAAAACAGATTTTAACGTGCGCTAACTAAATGCTTTTAACTAATCTCAAGATCTCTCTCTGTTCAGTTAATAGACCGTTAATTATAAATCTGTGCTAATCTTGTTTAAACCATTTCCATCAACGAACGGATGAAGGCAGATCTTGACGTGACACGCTTCTTCAGTTTTGATTAAGATTAGTAGTGTGTCAACATTGAAAGAGGCTTTAAATAAATGAATCCATCAAGAATATGTTGAAACCACGTATCAAGTGTTTGTAGGCATATTAATAGAGAGTATACGACTGGCTTGTTTTAGTACTTTTGTTTGAGTGGGAATTGAATTGCATAAGTAGTATTATAAGAAAGAAAAGACTCTTTAGCCTATACATAATTTCATATTCATAATAGTAATAATTTGCAAATTTATACTCACGAGTTCTCATTTTTTACTGTATTTAATTTTACAAATACAAAAACGAAACTCCTTTGTCACAAAATGAAAAGAAATTAATTTTATATGAAGAAATATAATATAAAAATAATTAAATTACTTTACCTTGATGTACATTTCAATAAACTAACTGCCATCTTCAGAGGGAAGAGAAATCACATTTCTAAATATCTATTAAAAATCGTAAAATTCAAAACGTTTTTTATCTTATAATGTTTTAAAAATATTTCTACACCATCGTAATTAGCGTTAAAACCTGCATTAGTGTCCTAAATTTCGAAATTCTATAAAAATGTGAAAATAAACCCTGACCGCCGTAATGAACTCATTAACTGCTTACGCTGAAGTGTTTACATGAACTCATTTATTTTTAAACCCTTCTTGATGCATAGTTTATGTTGTCAAGTCTGTGTTTTACATCAATATTCTGTTTCAATAGCTCATTTTAGAAATTTGGTAAGACTGCCTATTGGTGATTTAAGAAATAATCAATTTATACCCGATTTGGGGCAACGTCCTTTGCGACAGCGGAAGTAAGTAAAATGGCGTCGAGATGCAAAGATTTGTAATTTAAATTTCTTCGATCTCATTGACTAACAAAACACTGGGTTTAGTTTCTTCCGATGATAATTAAGGTCTTGAGCTAACATTAAGGAAACAGAGTTGAAAAACAAAACTGAAAAATGCCCGACTCCCGTCGCACAACTGGAGTGGGACACATTTCTTGAAAAATTTGCGATTTGTAATTTTCTGGGAATATTTATCGACAATTTGAATTTGGCACAAGATTAGGATGTTCAATAAAGGGAACTTGAAACTTAACGATTCGTGTTTTTGGCTGTTAAAAAGTCACGCATGTATAATTTATTATTGAATATAGTTATTCCTCAAAAAACAATTTAAAAAATAGATTATAGTTAAAAAACTAAAAAAAATCAAAATTGTTAATAGTATCATTTGAACTAAACATAATACATAAAACTTCCCTTATTTCTTAAACTTGTGGTTTATATCAAATTTGTTTTAGTAAAGAAACATCTCGGAAGTGATTTTAAATTGATAAACTCTTGGATAATCTCTGAAGAATTGTAACAGGCTACAGTACGTTTGATTGAAAGTTGGTCACGGCTTATAACTTCAATCCCTAATGTACTTTTATCTACCATTTTATATAGCTTGTAAACTATATAGGTATATGCGTATTATTTTTATAAATGTCATTTAATGTATAGAATATAAATAAATATTGTGGTGTTTTGTAAAAAAGTAAAATTGGCAACAGATATGTTTTGAGCATAAATATGTACTACATTTTACTTAAGAAAACACGATATGACAGGCGCCGAGGAAGCAAACAGGAATTGCAATTCCAGCCAAAAACTGTAATGTATGTGAAATAAGTGTGATTCATTGTTTAATGCATATTTATTATTTTTGTATTTTCCATTTGTATCCATTTGTATTTTTCCAAGTTAAAAACACACAACAGTGATGGAAAATAACTGTACTTTTGTTTTCTCTAGCATTAAAACAAATGGAAATTTAAGTATGGAAGATTTAGGTGATATTATTTTTCCTACTACTATAATGATGTTGATTAAAATTAGCTTAAATGTGGCCCTCAAGAACTAAAAATTAAAAGACAGAGGTGTGATTAAAAAAAAAATATTAAATAGGATACAGAAAATGAATGAGCATAATTTCAAATCGACCAAATAGATTTTGTTAAAATGTTGATAAGGGAGATTCACACATCATTATATAATGAATTATAATGAGCCTATTTCGAGACATTTTTTCCCGTTAAAATTTATCGATATTTCTCAAAACGAAATATTCGGGAAGATAACGATTCAATGTTTTTATATTACGTAGGAAATGAATTTAATAAATACCAGAGCAGGTAACATTTAGTAGAAATATTATTTTTATGTTTTCTTAATAATATGAAAAAAGAACGAATATTTAGAAATTTTGAGAGTTGATTTCGATTATTTATATGAGGAATGGTAACAATACTTTTAAAATATAACGGTATACTTTAACGTTTCGTTTTCCGTTGTCTAGAGAACTATCTTTTACAGTAAAAAGTAGAGGTATTCTTTTGTTGCCCTTTACAATTGAAACATATGAGGTAGGGTAAGCTGCCTTTGTGAAAAAGTAAACATACCAACGTCTATTATACGTTTCATTCGAAAGGATACAACCTGTATAAAACATTACAGTTCAAGATACAACTTTTATAAAATCTAAATTTTGTTTTACTAAAATATGTAGAAATAGTTTAACGATTTAACTTCCTCTGTGTTCCGATATTTGACTGGTTGTAACTGAAGTACGGTTGGTCTTTATCTACTGTAATAGGAAGAATAAAATACTGTATCTATACAGAATACATTATCTGTATACTGTATCTATACACGATATACAGAATACAGGCCTATATAAATGTTGTATGTATCAACTGTAGGCCATGAATTTATGAAATGTCAAAAATCATTTAATACTTAAATGTAATAAATAATAATTACATGTACAAATGATGATTTAAAATTATCGTGGATTTCTGTAATTAAAAACTCATTACTATATTGTTTCAGATGTTTACAGTCTTTCACAAAAAAATTTGCTAAATATTAGCATGTGTTAAATATTAAAATGTGTGTTTGAAGAAGTTTATTTTAAATACGTCTTTTTCCATATTAGAGGTGGATAAGTGCTCATCCGAGGTGGATAAAGCAGCAGTCAGTGTATTGCGTCTACGAATTGACACTTCAAGGTTATAGGACTGGAGTTACTGTTGTATTAGCTGTTACCGATCCATAGTTCTTATTGGTACAACTGGTATACGAAATGAACTTTGAAAAACAAATCTTTTAGAATCTTATACTAAAAAATTATCTAAATGAATGATTTGTTGGTATTAACAAGGGGGAATAAAAGATAAAAATATTTAAAAATTTGAAATTAACCTGATAGAGAACGTATATGGACAATTAGAGAACCAATAGACAGCTAATGCAAGAACCAACCATTATTCATTGCAGTTTTTTAAAACACTGTTCCAGGGAATCATGAGTGATTGCAATTGTAAGTTAATGTATTTTGAATGCTACAGGTAAATATGTTTTTTGTTAAAAAAGTTCAATGGTGATAATCTTTTTTATGTAAATATTAGAAAAAAATAACTGCCTAAAACCCAAAAAAAATTTTTTAAACAGTAAATTTGCCTCAAAAGTAGCCTAAACAAGTATATAATAAAATGTTTCAATAGTAAACGTCTTTCAAAAAAATATATTTTTCAAAAATAAAAAATGTAAGTTGTAATATTTCTATATTAAAAAAAAAGCTTACAGAATGCGAAGTTCGTTCTATTTAATGTAATAGGAAGTTTTAAAATTTAACTGTTTTACGTGTAAACACAAAAGAACCAAAATAAACACTGAACACTGCTGCAATAAGACAACCAAGCCTCAGATTCAACCCTTAGATAAATGTTGACCTAGAACCACAATGTCCCCCTCCCTACTCCGGGGTTGTTTAACATTCACAGCTTGTGCCGCTGTCAGTAGCTGATAACTGACAAGCAGTGGTAAGGGTTGGGGGTTGTAAACTTGATAACAAATAACCCAGCGTTGACCAGGGGGATGATTTGATTATGTACTATACCGATGGAACTGAATGCAGTTAGTATATTATCGTTTGTTAGAGACAGAGTAAATGTAAAATAAAATAAATATACCTGTGATTTTGTTTTTTAATTATAGTTAATTATATGTACTCACAAAACTTTATGTAATATTTTATATGTTTTACTACAAAGTAAATTATATGTTCAAAATTAACTTTATTTTGAAATATTAATATGCACGTCTCGAAGCTACGGATTTACAAGCTTAAAGAGAAAAAATGTCGGCTAACCCTCAACAGGGTTTAAGATTGGAAACAAATGTCGACTAACCAAAATACAAGAACTTAAATTAGAAACCAAAGCTCTACAAATGTCGACTTAGCAGAAGGGTTTAAGGGAGGAAAAAACTTTATAAATCTTGGATAACCAAAGACTTTATTATTTTTAGTATTAGTGTAATTCGGAAAACAAAGGTCTACAAAAGAACTGCGAGAAAAAACAAATACATTGGTTTATTTAAAAATATTACATTAACATTTTTTTTGTAAGCTGAAGGTAGTAACATTTGATATGTTTTTAATGTAGGTAATAAAAATAATAATTAGTTTTTGTTTGCATTTCTATTTTATATAAAAAAACAACTTTAAACCAACACATGAACATTTTAAAAATACCGTCACCATTAAAGTCAACACTGTTTTTAAATATTGTATACAATATTCACTCAAATAATTAAATCCATTCAAATCGTGATAGTTTTCAAAATGACATAAAATGAATACTTTTTCGCGATAATCGGGGGGAGGGGCAAATAAAATAAGTTCCCTACTTTATCATAATTTTGAATTGTAACGTTTATGGATATTGTTATAGTAACCTAGGTATAAATCAATATGCAATTCTTGAAGGTATAAAATAACAAATAAGCAGGGACGACCGCCATTTCTATTTGTTGCAAAATTTTCAGAAAGCTTTTAAGAGATCCATATATCAACTTATGTATTTACTGTCAGGTTATATAATCAATCACCTACTTCTTTACTAGTAATGAGGTCGACCTGGTTTTCAATTATTTGTGCACTATACTTTTCAAAATGTTTTACTACTTTTTAATGAAGTTGGAAGAAAAATTGTGAAATAATTTGCACCCTGATTTTATAATAATAAATCTGTATAACCAATATTTTCTATCCCTTGGTTATATTGACAGTTAGCCTATCTTAATACTCGTATATAAAAGAAGTCCTGACTGACTGATTCATAATCAACGGAGAGCCAAAACTATTTTAGCTAGCGACTTGAAATTTTCAGGGTAAATTTATGTTACCATATAAGCGTGCACTAAGAAAGCACTTTGAAAAAATTTGATTTTAACACCATTAAAGTACTTAGCCAATCCAAATTTAATAAACAACGTAGAGCCAATATGGCTGTATTACAGCTAGAGACTTGAAATTTTCAAGGTACCTTATTACAACAATGTCAAAGTGCACTAAGAAATGATTTTACAAAAACTTGATTTTGACGCCATTAAACTACTTATCCAATTCAATTTTATTAATCAACGTACAGCCGAAACTATTATAGCTAGAGACTTGAAATTTTCAGGGTACCTTCTTACAAAATGTCGAGGTGCACTAAGAAAGGATTTTTTTAAATTTGATTTTAACGCCATTAAACTACTTATCCAGTCCAACTTTAATAATCTAATTATAGCCGAACTATAATAGCCAAGATTTGAAATTTTCAGGATTACCACCACATGTAGGGGTGCACTGAAGAACAATTTTCCAATATTGAACACTTAAAGGGGTAAAAATGAGGTATAACAATTTTTATGGGAAAAATGTGTTTTTCGTCTGACCTTCTTAAAACGTAACACAGTCACTCTTAAGTGTAAGTAATGAAATATATTTTTCACCATTTCCCAAAATTTATCCCCTAAAGAGATTAAAAGGGGGTAGAAAATGTAAAAAAGGGGTATACAATTTTCATTGAAAATATTTGTTTTGGATCGTATATTCTAGAAATATATAGCAATGTAACACAAATAATGAAACACGTATTTCAACATTGTTCCGAATTCATTCTCTAAAAGATTAAAAATGTAAAAAAGAGGCATATTTGGAGAAAAAGAGTGTTTTCATTGGAGAAAAATATTTTTATCGGTTTTTCTTAAAGTAAACAAAATATTCTAAGACACAAGTTATGATACACGTAATTCAGCATTTCTCCCCTCGAATTCACCCCCTAAAACGACAAACATATAAAAGAGGGATAAATGTTTATATTGGAGAAAAATATGTTTTTCAGATTTTGTTAAATTCGAATGGAAAACGTTTGAAGACAATATATTCAGGTTATAATATTTTTTCATATTCACTGTAAAATAATCACGAGTTTAGATGATCACGCTTTTTTATTAATATATTTTTTTGTTTCTAAATTATTACATTACTGAAACAGTTTAAGTTTCGTGGGCGAAGCCACGACGGGTAATGCTAGTATACACATGCAATAATAAAACACTTCATAATCACACACACACACACACACACATACATATGCTTTTTTTAATTAAAAAAACACAAGTATGGTGTAAAATATTACACATGCGTACTTATATTTAAAATTTAAAATATTTTTAAATGCAAAAACATTATTTAAAACAAGAACACTATTTATTGTTCAACACATCTTTTGAAGTTAAGAGATTCGGCGATAATAACCTTAATGGTTTTTTGCCGAAAAAAATTGAAGTTAAAGACTGCAAAATAAATACTGTTAACAGCAAAATTGACATAGAAAAATATCTCATAAGTTCGGGAATAGTTCCACCATTTTTCTTGTAATAAAGTTAAAAAAAGTAGAAAAAGTGAAGTTTAAAAGTAATTTTCATCCTTATTTAAAGGACGTACAAAACTGGGGTAAAGATGCAGGATGTTTCGAAAATTTAGAAAACATTTAATTTGCTTTAAACGCACACAAAGGAAACTTTGTAAATTTATTAAACTTGATTAGGGACTATTATTGTAGTAATAACAAACTTTTAATACTTTTCTTATTAGGTCTCTAATTTAAGTGAAATTTATACCCTAAGTGTGGCAGTTCAAGTTAAATTACATTGTAGAACAAAGTATTATATTTCCTAATTTAATTTCAAACTTGCACTATTACTTGCTTCGTGTACTATTAAAAAGTATTTCACCGCTATTAAAAAGTGAAATAACCGCTATTAAGGTTTAATAAAAGACCTATGTGCTTTTAAAAGTTGTGATAAAAATACGTTCTTTAAATGTTTATCAAATTTTGTATTTTTTTTGTAAAAAGAGTTTTAAAACAATCCTGTAATTACAGAAGGAAATACCTCTCCGATTCCGCTTATTTTATTGCTTTAAGCCTATTACAACAAAAATAATGAGATCATACCTAAACTTTTGGAACATACACTACACGTTAACTACATTTAATCTAATTTACTCAGTGAGTAAATATAAATTTAAACAAATATAAGGTTTATAAGATCTAGAGGAAGGGATAGTACAACCCCAGGCACTGTTATCAACTGACATATTTTACAACTAAAAATACCTAGTAGAGCAGATTGGTGCCATTAATAAGTTCCAACCCACTGACTAGCTCTCTCCGCTGAAGATCCCTAGGGACTTGGAAACCCAAAACCCGAGCCTCCTATTAGCAAAAGCCTAACAATCATGAATTACGTGACCTGCAGTTTCCTCTTCCTTCCTGCACAACCTACACACGGCTTCTCCATGGTACGTACGCATCCGTTTCATGTGCACTGTCATACTACAGGGCCTTTTAATAAGCCCATTGATCCTCCTGAGTTGTGCTCTGCCCAGGACATCTGCTGCCCCTTTGAGTCCTCCAAAAGGAATTTTGCTTAGGAGATTTTCACAATGAGAATGTCCATGATCTTACCTGGTGTTGATTAGTAATTCACCTATTAATAGCAGACCTGGCTAACGATAGATAAAACCCTTAAGCCGGCTCAGGTCGATGAATAATAGGGAGAAGATTCGGAACAAGAACTTCGAGAAGACATCATGCCGATTTGTTAAAAGCGAACTTTATGCAATATTTTTTTAAGGTAAAAACGTCTTTAAGCGGGAATCATATATTTTTTGTGTGTGTAAAAAAATTAAAACTCACACATAAAAAACCATTAAGCTTGCCGTATACACATTACTAATTTTATTATTATTATTATTGAAGTAAATTTTAAGTCTATCAGTGAGCTGAATGTTTCTAGTACATTTGTGACTGAGTGCTTAGGATGATTCCTGTTTAGGAAACTAAGGAACATGAGTCCAGAACCTGTAATTGACCTTGAATTTTTTTATATTTTATATTTATTTACTTAAAATAATATAAGTAAGATAAATATTCAATATTTTAATTATAATTAACACAAAAATTATAATAATATACTGCATATTGTGACCACTTAGCAAAAAATTATTTAGAGCAAAATTTATAGGCTATCTATATTCCAAGGTCCCAGATATGGGTTTTAAGGTGATGGCTCATTTTAAAATGAAAATTCGCAGATAACACTTACTATTTGTTTGGTTAGGATGGCTTTACGTAGGCTGAATTTAATCAAACAATTTAAATCGTGTTTGAAATAATATTTCTGTGTTTTACTTTCTCCGTATTGGATATTATTTATTTCCTTCACATGCCACTGGTGATTTTTATCTGGCAATGGCGTTTGGATGATTGCGATTAATGGCGATATAGATTTGCTGCCATTAAATAGGATTGCTTGATGAATGGACCTTTCAAGGCAGGAGTGTGTTTTCTGTACGTGTTTCTGATTAACAAGAAGGATTGTTCCAACGTTTTCCGGACAAATAACTTTGTTCAGGTAAAAATACTTATTGATTACAAGTATTACGCAATAGGCACACATTGTTTTCTCACTGTACGATTATAAGAAATCAAGTTCAAATATAAAATTTTGATTTGTTTTTGAATCTCCTGAACCCAAATAATCACGGCTGTGTCGCGTCGTGATTAAAGTGAACTCAAATTGTATTGTTTTATAAAATTATTTTGTTGCATTAATTAGCACTTCAATGACTTTAATTTACATTGAACATACGGTAATAAACTATGACTGCCTTCAAATACAATGCAATTTGACCAGTTTAACTAGAACTGCACCGTTAGTTGTGAGAAATTGCACCCATTTTTCTGTTTTTATTAGTTGTTCTGGATCTAACGTATTTTTAACTATTTGAAAATGAGAAAGTTTGTGTAATACAGGAACTATTTTTATTCAATTATTTCACCTCAATTGAAAAATTCAAAATGTCTTCCCACCGCAATATTGTTCCGTTTCTAAAAGTTTTAAAGTCTGTTTGATATGAACTATTTGTTTACAATTTTTTTTAAAAAAGTAAAAAAAAACAGACAACGTTTAAACGCTGGCGCAAAAAACAATCTTTGGGTTTACTTGCTAGCCTTACAAAGGAATAAAATACAATATTTCCGTAAAATGTTTTAAATAAAATTTCATATCCTGCAGGAAATAGCCTAAGTTGATGGATGTGTTTCTTGTCATGTAGGACTTACAAGAGTTGACGTATGGACCGAACAAAGCTTTTCGGACGTTATGGTTGATGGAGTTAGAATAATCGGAGTGCGATGGCGAGGGCAAGTCCTACAGGGAGGATTATCTTGTTAATTTATCACAGCGGACATTTTATTTTTAAGAATAATTACACCAAGGAACAAGTTGGTGTGTAATTCCACGAGCGAATCTGTATATCCAAAAATACTTAAGGGGTAAGTAGGAAAATTGTAAAACTTTGAAATTGGTTAAGTATTTCAGTATAAACATTGAAAAAGTATACTTGGAACAAAATACATTTGTTTCTAAAATATATATTACAAGTAATGTTGCCAGTTATTTAACGCCATCATTTAATTATATATAGGCTATTAAGTGATAAAATTGTATTATAAAACCTACTGTAAACTACCCATTTAAACTGAATTGAAAACAAGAAAATTAACTCCGAAAGCCGTGAACAAATTTTTCCATTTCTAAGGATTTTGAAAATAAAAAAATTCTAATTTATGCAACTTTTAACGCTGATTACGATGGTGAAAGTGAAATTAGTTTTTTAAAAAAACAAAATTAAGACAAAAAAATTTTTAAAGATTTGAAATGGCTGCCATTTTGAAACTGTTTAACAAAATATGGTAGTTAACGAACATGACCAAATTACTGGAATTACCATAATCGATTGGTGGAACCCCCATATATATATATATATATATATATATATATATATATATATATATGTTTTTTAACTACTCATAAAAGTGAGATCTAGAGGATTCGGGTCTGGGATTCATCATGATGACAGTTTTAACAGCTCATTTTGCCAATGGAAATTCTCTAAATAGAACTGACGATGAAAATAAGGTTTAAAAAACCTCTTAGGTTAAAGGTTAAAATGATCTCTTAGTTTCAAAACAACAATAAAAACTTTATTTTTCAATTAAACACTTAATACGCTTAACACTTTAATATTGATTAAACAAATAACGTTTTTTCTAAAACATATATAAATATATTTTTTATATAAATTGTATAAAGATTAAAATTTCTAAATGTAAATAAAACCAAAAGCCTCACAGTATTGGTGTTAAAATTCGTTTATAAATTTGGTGCAATTGTATTAAATAATGTGGGTTATATATTGCAAAGTTATGACGCTCTGTCAACACAATAACCATTTAACTTTATTGATGTAAAAATACTACTCAACTACTACGGAAGTTACCGTGAAAAAACCATAAAATCGGCCTAATTTCTTATAATCGTTTTATATATTTTCGTAAAATTTTGTTTTTAATAAAGTTTCATAACTCGACTGAAGTTATCAAATTTGAAATAAAAAGATTTAAGATTCGGATATAAATCGAATACTACAAAAACAAATACGGTGAATCTATTTTGGTTTTTCGATTTATTGTCAAACTGTAAATGTTTTTATTTCAAACTGTATAGACTTAAACTATTCTCTCATATGGCTAAAATTTGGACGAATTAATTTGTAATAATCGA
Source organism: Callitettix versicolor (assembly GCA_022606455.1). Taxonomy (NCBI): domain Eukaryota; kingdom Metazoa; phylum Arthropoda; class Insecta; order Hemiptera; family Cercopidae; genus Callitettix; species Callitettix versicolor. The sequence goes on from CM040184.1 coordinate 59,606,388, forward strand.
GGAGGTATTCTTTGCGATAGTTCTTGAACAGGATTTTTTTAACGTATCATGTTTTAGGGCTGATTCTGATGTTGAATTTTGCTTGATGTGAATGCACAAATAAATATTATTATATATATATATATATATATATATATATATATATATATATATATATTTAATAGTATATTTTGCGTGTCCCAATTCTCATATTAAATTAATTATAATTGAAATTTCCTGTTTCCACCCGGGATCGAACCGGAAATCTTGTTTTTTTAAACAAATGATGATTTTAAAGACAGTGACGGGTATCTGGATACATTGAAGAATGGTTATGAAATCAGTTTTTATTTTATTTCTGGTTAAAAAAAATCGTGCGATGTTAATGAGATGTTAATCGTGCTTCAAACATAGAGAAGTTTAAAAAATCATTGAATAATTTAGGTTTAGGTCCGAAGGAAGTTTACAGTTTAGACGAAAGCGATTTATTTTGGCGGATGCTTTCAAAAAAAACTTTCGTTCTTGTGTAATGTACACTGTAATAGTACAGAAGCTGTAATGTAATTAGGTAAATAATGTAAGTACTGTAAGTTTTTGCTGTAATTTTAGGGATTTTTATTTTGTTTTGATGTTTTTTTCAATAATAATTTCATTTGAAACTTTTTTCTTACAATAAAAGATTTTTTATTGTAGTGTAATTACTTTTTCATAATTTACGTACTAATTCATTGTCACTTTTCTTTATTTCCAATAATCCGACCTTATTGGTAATCCAGAATAGCGATGTCCGATGTACGTCGGATTAACGCGAGTCTAGTGTATGTCAAATACCATATTTGTTGGAGGAATTCACTTTTACCTCTCTGTTTATCCTCACATTTAGAAAAAAAGCCTTTTAAATCTATCTATATATCTATATATATATATCTATCTATCTATCTATGTGTGTGTGTGTGTGTGTGTGTGTGTGTGTGTGTGTGTGTCTGTGTGTGTGTGTGTGTGTGTGTATATATATATATATATATATATATATATAGGTTTTGTGCTTAAAATCTGTAAATTAAAAAAAATTGAATTTTTGTTTAGACTCAAAAATAACTACACACACAGACTGACAGATGGGCAGTAACGTTTACAAAAACAAAATAGTGCTTGTAGTATACAGACCTTAAAAATATTATGAGACATACATTTATGGGTTTCAAAGTAAAACTAGTTTCTACTAAAGATTGGAGGTCGTATTGTAGCAACCGATTTTCTTAATTAACACCCTTAGCATGCGAGTCGGCTTCTAGTCCTGTAAAAGCACGATTGAGCTAAATCAAATAAGAGTATTGCGTCATGACGTCAAGACAAGGAATACATTTTACAAACAAGCATCGTTAAAACATCCTCATTGGTATTCAAGTAAGGCCGAATGGATAACAAACGCAAAGTTTTCAACAATTTGTGACGAAACTTGAAGAAGGCAAGTTGCACAAGATGGCGGCACTAGATCAACAAAACAAATTTCAACAATTTACTTCCTTCCAAAGTCGCAGCGTAAACGAGAGGACGTTGAGAACTTTTATACTTTTTAAATTGTAACGATTCCAGATAATGAAAAAACTAAGTCTTGAAACAGTTTACATTTAAAACGGAGTAAAAAAGAAAGAAAGGCAGTGATAAAATTGATTTGGTTTAGTTAACAATGTAATACGTTGAAAGTAGAAATGTCGCTGCAAAAGTTTGACGAAATAAGGATAAATAGTGGAAAAACATTTTAAAAATCCCAACATTCAATTAGTTAAAAAAAAACAGACTGGAAAATTGGCCTAATTTTTCGCAATTTGTTCTTCAGATAATGCTTCAACTTTGGTAATATATAACATAAATCAGTGTTAAAAAAAATCCAGAGTAAATAAAATAAAGTAACCCTAATGAAAGTCAGGGTTGGTTTTGTTTTTCTGTATAATATAGGGCAATAAATTTAATTCGTTTTAACTTGTTATAAAGCTTCATATATTATATGAGCCTTAATAAAATGTACCTAACCGATATTACTTTTTTGGTTGCTTCTGAAACGATTTTTGTTTTGATACTTATGAACTACATTTGAGCAAAATTTGATCAAAATCAGATTTTAAAATTTTTGATGAAAAAAGAACTAACTTCATGTAATAAGAATAATAAACATGCATACTATTCAAATAAACGCTTAGTTGCTGACTTAAAGAAGAAAGGCATCCATTTTGAAAGACAACTTTAAGGTATCAGCTGTAAGAACAAGAGAGTCAAACGAGTGTCGGTTTCACAATCACATGTTGACCAGCTGAGATTGTTTCTCCAATAACAACTAATTTTAAAAGAGCTGCTTTCTTGTAAATTTGTTCGATGTTTTAAGGTTATATTTTGTTGTTGTTATTGTGTGTATGTCTTTGCAGTAACGTAATTACCGTGTTTGGTTAAACCTATATTATTTGAAAAACATTTCCAAAAATAAATGAACAGTAAACATGCTCTCTCTATTGAATTAAAATTAATAGTTTATCTTTAAAACATTGATGTTAGTAAAGTTACTCATTACTGAACTTGTGTTAAAAAAGTCCCATTCATTAGTTCTATGCAAATATTTTCATTATTTCTATTCGCCATTCGATCATTGCAGTTTAATTGATTATTAATAATAAAACTTACAATGATCTGCTGTTAGAATAATGTTAAATATAAGTACATTTTATATAAAATAGTACCGATCAAGGAAAGCTGCAGCGTTCCGCCCTAGTAAGTCACCAAAACTGCCGCAGTATATACATGCAGGAGGTAAATAGTAGCTGTTTTCAGGTATCCATAACTTAAAAACGAAAAATCATATTTAGTTGGCAGTAATAATATCTAAAGAGGTAAGAATGAAAAATAAAATTTTGAAAATCGATACAGTAAAAGGACAAAAAACGATTTCAGTGGAACTTTTAACAATTTTCTACTTTTTCAACATTAACGAGTCTAAAGCTTGAAGTACTTAACAAATTTTGAACAATGGTGACTGATTTTTCGTCACTGTTATAGTTTGCGCTTCTTGCATAAAAATATAATAATATACTGAAAGTTATTAAATTTGCAAGACTGTCAGAAAATAAAAATTATAATTAAAATTTTAAGTATTGGCTCTACTAAAGCCTAAACTACTGATCCAATTTTCACCAACGAACACTCTTTTTATTTGTCATGGTTACAATATTTACCTCATGCAATAAAAATTATAATAATAATTATAAAATTTCAATTAATTTCAAAAAACATTTACTGGTTTTGTTCCTCGATTAAATGTACAGCTGATCTATAAAAGATGTCTTATGAAAAATAAAAAAAAATTATGTTTTCTAAAATTAAAAAAAACTCACAATCCTGGGTTATTATATTCAAATGTAAGTATTAAAATTACTTTTAGTACAGTATGAAGCTTTGTACATGTCGGCGGAAAAGCAACGATGAATTTAAGTTCTTTAAAAATCCAATATTTTTTGACAGCACTAAGCTGTTGCGTGCGACATAATGTGATAACGCGAGCGTGTATGGCTTCATTGAGTTACAACCGAGGGGCAATCTTGCGGTACGTTGACAGTTTTCCTTACAAGCTAAATAGAATTAGTTAATTTTTACGTGTTTAACAATGGAGAAATTACCACGTAAAGTGAAATGACTTTTGTAGAAACCAATATTTTTAAAACACAAATTTGCTATTTTTACTCCTTGAATGGTTAAACAATTAAAACACGAGTTTTTTGTACTCATTTCCTACAGAATGGCGCAGATTATACTGTAATATTTTGATTTTGTTAAAATCTAACACTTGTAAAGGGTTTAAGTTTAGTTAATTCATTAATTGAAAGTATTTAAAGTAAAATTTAAGTTGTTATAATTTGGTTAAGTTAATTTTAAGTCAACTTACAAAGTAAAAGTAAGTTTCATGTTTTGTTTTGATACTCAGTAAAATAAGTATTATGTTTTAAATAGTTTATTTTTGTTTTTAAAACTATTAGTTTTAAGCTATTGTTTTTGTTATAATGTAAAAAGTTTTCTGACGTACTTTAAGACCTTTTTAAACAATTCCTTTGTTTCTGTTTTTTATTCGATTTCTTTTTACTTTAGTTTTTTTAATGTTAGTCAGTACCATTAAAAATTCAGTACTTTTACAATGAAATGTAGTTTTGTTTTCTACGTTTGTGTTTAGAAGTATATTTAAGATGGTAATTTTATTGTTGTATTTTATAAAAAGAGCAGGTGCCATACTCTGAGAAATGAAATAAAGTGATTTATGAAAGCTTTTAAGGGCATTTTAGACAGAACGAGCCGAGCACTCCATCGCTCAAGGGTTATATAAACTTTCATGTGACAAGTCTCACTTTATAACAAATTTACTTTGGAAAGCTAAAAGTATAAATTGTAAGCACTTGACAAAATTTGAGAAAGTTTTCTGTCAGTTGGAAAACAGTAATTGATTTTTAAATAAAATTACTGTTCCAGTTTTTCAATATTGAAAAAAATCCATAATGTAATTACGAAAACGTTTCGGCTATATGGTATTGTAACGTCATTGGCTGGATAGATATTAACTCCTTTTGTTTTGCTTATAAGGCCTAAAAGCAGAAACGGTTATTCGTATTGTCACAATTTCATTAATAAAATCAGCTGACTTTTTAATTGTTGGGTCTAAAAAAAATCAATTTTTTAATTTTGAGACTAAAACAACACAAAATTTTTAAAATATGTTAAAACAATTACTCAAATCAAGATTATGAATATTTTAAAATTTTCCTTGCCTATACAAATCAATAAAAAACTTTTTGTATTTTTTAAAGAGAATTCAGTTTCAATAATTCTGTTAAACAGTTAATAAATATAGACTACACGACTGCCCAAACGGAAGCCGGCAGCTGAAATGAGCAACACATTGGTTGAATGATCCCACCGTTCCTCTAGCTCATACTGATCTTATTCATCTACTCATGACATATACCTATACACAATTACTACTCTACATACCGTAGCTTGGCTAACTCTAAAGTGTAAGGCAACCCGTGCTGATGGACTGAATAACACTGATCTAATGATATATCAAACGGAGTCCTGGGATACCCGGCAATCTCCCAGAGTACCTTAACCTTAACCATGCAGGCGGGGCTCTGTGTAGGCGGACGTAATTGCCCTAGCTACGCATGGGAACACGAATAAGAATGTAAATAGAACGATCGGGAACTCACCGCACAAAAAGCAGGCCAAATGGGGCACAACACGAAATGGATCAAGAGAAATTGAAAGCGGGAAAATAGAAAGGCAATTAGCAGAGCAAGCATCTGCAAGTACTTCAGTAATGAATTGGGAAGTCATCAATTAGAAGCCACCCGTAAACAATTCTAGACTTAATGAAGAGACTAGTACTTGAGAAGGGCGTTGTAACTAAGCATCTCAGCAATGTAGAAAAAGGGCACAATAGATCTTCAAGGTCGCAGTGCAATAGTATGTTAGAAAGTCATTCATAGCTAGAGGACAATCTATACGGGAAAGTCTATTTTGAGATATTAATGAATGCTTCCGTTTTTAATTTCACTGAATCGAAAGGAATGGTCTTGACTTTGTCAGTTTTCACTGTAAAGTATCAACCGATTTCAATTAAACTTATCACGCTTTGCATAATCGGTTTGCACAATTCTCGGGGATACTTTTAAAATTAAACAAATCTTCATATAAATCGCATCTTATCAATATAGTCTTTACCGAGTCTCAACAAATTGTGCTCAAATTCACCTGACGTATTCGAACAAAAAGTATAGAGCTTTAACAAAAACAAACTGAAAAACCAGTTAACAATGTTGAGTATTAAGAAAAATATTATCATTCAAGTCAGGTAAGTAAAAATAAATCATTGTAAAAAAAAAAAATATTAAATTTTTAAAATAAAAATAAACTACGAAAATAAATCTTGACCGCCATCAGGTTTTGTTTTGAATATTCCTCGAACATTACATTCTTTTTTATCTCAAATTTGGATCAGTAAGTTGACTTATAAGTCTCAGCCATTTTTATAAATGGCCATAATTACAGTAAAATCTGGTAAGCAGATTTTTTTGAAATTGGTCGATTTTACGATTTTGTCGATAGATTGCTGACGGGAATTATCTGAGAAAGTGAGACATTTTGAGTAGAACTATTGCATCATCTATTGTATAGTCGATGTATCTTTAAAATATTTACAGGCAGGTATGTTACGATACTTTCAATAGTCTACAAATTGGTAACGATATTTTTCTTTACATACTGGCAGTGTCGGTATCGATAGTGGTGTTCCGATAATACCGAGCTATTAATACCAGCATTTAAATATCTTACGGTGATATCGATCAAAATTGTGTCGTATTTTATACATGTATAACTTTTATAAACAAGAGAAAGTTACTCAAAAATCAGGAAGTAAACAATTAACTATTTATGCAACAAAGAGTCGCCTGCCTACGTTTTCCTTATTGATTTAATATCAGTCTCAATATGACTTTTATATCGGGGTCAAAAATACATTGTTGGTATCTTTTTAATTAAAACAATAAGCCCTATGCCTTTTTGTTTTTGTAAATTACGTAATAATAAAGTGCGTATTTAATTTTCCCAATAATAAAGTGTAACAGTTTTTAAGAATTGGTTCACGTTATAGTAGCCTACATTATTACTTTTTAAATATTTTGTTGTTTTTGTACGTTATTGCATTAATTACGTGTGTATTTAGTTTTTCTCATTAGTAAAGTGACATTCTCAACAATCAAATTAAAACTCTTAATTATGTTCAGATGTTCAATTAATTTTTATTATTTGTATAGTTTGTAGTACACATTGTATTTTCTTGTACCGAATTTGTTGTATTTGTACATTTTTAAAGTATTAAATAACACTTGTATATAGTTTTTTCACATTGTAAAATGTAATTTTAATGAATTTTAGGTTATAATTACGTTACATTCATTACTTACGTAACATATTTCTTATTAAAACATCGCGGTTGTCAACAGTTACAAATAATAATAACATATTCAATTATTCTTCTTCTTCTTATTCTTATTATTATTAGTGTAAATATTTTTTTAAAACAAAACAAAGTTATTCAATATCAGGAATATCAATATTTTTTCCGTTATTGTATCGATACCAAAATTGCATCGATTGCGATATTGCAGCATCCCTAGTTACATTTTTATGTGTAAGTATTGATTGTACTATTATTGATAAGTATTGTGAGGCTTCATATTGATAGACACCTAATTATTATAATAATACTAAAAAAAAGTTTTCATAAAATAGAAAAACTTATATTGTAACCAACAGGATTATTTTCTTCTAAGTACTGATTTTTATATTATTTTTTGAAATATTCTAACCTAAAAATATTGGAGAGAAAATACCATTTTTGCTGGTTGTTTGAGTATATATTCGAAGAAAATTTACATAGAATCAGTATGTTTTATATCAGCTGTTTCTAATGCTTGATTTATAAAAAAATGTGTCACACCTCGATTAGTGGACAAAATGTAATTACGCATCAAATCTAAGAATATAGATCCAGCTGTTTGTTTTGTAGACGATTCAGGGAGACGGAAACTATTTCTAAAACCAAATACCAAACCAGCATCTTAGCCTCAGATACCAAACCATCTGTAATATCTATTTAATCTTCGTATCGCGTGTTTCAGCTTCGAAAACACGCCATTCTTCCAAAATAAATTCACGGATTCATAAATTCTGAAAGGAAAAATCCGAGCGGGAACTACCAATCCACTCAGGGCTGATGCAGTATTTAAGGCCTGACCCTTAGAGCCGTCATATTCCTTCAATAAATGAGTTACCGTGATTTAGTGACTGTGTAAAAAATGAACGCAAGTCACTTCGAGAGCGAATACTCGTAAAGTTTGTCGCTTGGGATTGTAGAATAATTTATTGGCAGGCTGTGAGATCAGGTGATCCAGTGAAATATGCAAGGGAAGAGATTTTTTGTAACAATTAAAAAGCGAGACGCCCTTACATTCATATTTACTTTTAATCAGTTCAATGTACAAGTTCAAAATTTTGGAACAATAATTGAAATATGAAAACAAGTTAGTGTACAAAAAAATGTGTAAACAAAATCTACAGTTAAAGAGAATATACAGAAAAAATGTTACAGGCATTGTAACTGTCGGCAGAAGCGTTAGCTTCTTAATATATATATATATAAAACGTCTCGAAAATATAAGAAAAATAAAATCAAACGCACGTGTTATTACTGAATATAAACCGTATACCATTGAACTCTTGTTGCTGGCAATATATACAATGTCTCTCAACATCATTACATAAGCGCGACGAGAACATGAGAAGAAAAAATGTGGAGAGAAAGAGAGAGAGAGAGAGAGAGAGAGAGAGAGAGAGAGAGAGAGAGAGAGAGAGAGAGAGAGAGAGAGAGAGAGAGAGAGAGAGAGAGAGAGAGAGAGAGAGAGAGAGAGAGAGAGAGAGAGAGAGAGAGAGAGAAAAGAAAGGGATAGAGAGAAGCATGTACGTTGTATATACATACATGCACAAAACATACATACGCGCGACCAACTCTGTCGGAACCGGCAGACGAAAGAAAGGAGAAGAGCTGAGAACTGGAGGGGGTCTGTGTGATAATTCCCCTACTCGCGTTACTTACGCTTCGTAAGCCTACTCGATGAAACCGAATCACTCTATGGTGACAAATACAAAGTGCATAACGCGGTATAAGAAGCTAACGCTTCAAATACCAAAGCTGTAAAGTTTATTTTATTTTTTAGATTTATATTGAAATTGTGGATTTCGTCTTTAAAATTTGTATTTTTTTTTGTGTTTAACGTCCGACTATTGTGCACACTTGGGCTAATGCAGACGATGGGATGTTTTATAGCGTATAAAAATGACAAGCCCTGGTCTGATTACTCCAGTAAGTTCGAACAAACCCATATTATCATTGTTGCCGGTGGTAAAAAGTGAAATAGTCCACTGTCCTCGGCGTTGAAAGCCCATATTATACATGTCTTTACTCATTATAATTCTGTTTCTTTATTATCAACTAAGCCACAACAATGTTATGAGAGGCGGCATTTTGTATATACACTGTCCTCAATATTATAAATCTTTACATATACCTGAATATAGGCGGTTTACATTTTTCTCACTGTAGATTTGTATTGATTTTTGGAGTGAACATTTGTTTAAACTAACCTAGAAAAATACAAAACCCGCGCTTACAGGAATATATATATATATATAAAAATGCATCACGCTTGCCAAGATTTTTGCTCATAAAACTGATAACTTGAATTCTCACCTTGCTGCTGACCTAAAATATTTTTGTTAGTATTTATTTATTTATAATTATGTTTACGAATAATTTGAATAAATTATAATAAATGATATTTTACTTTATGCCAAATCCGTGTAGCACAAAATCGTTTAAACATGTCGCATGTTGTATATAAATAAGTTCTTATAAATATTTAAATTATTAATAACCGTTTTACTACATGCCCAGTCCAGCTTTCACAATTATTGGACCATTAACAGTCCGATATTTTGTACAATACTGATATACAGTATAGTTACATATGATGTAAAGCGTCCATTACAAAAATATCAGTTGTGTGTCATTTCAATTTAGCAGTAAAGTGAGTAATGTAATTGGACCAATACAAACCAGAAATTAATACTGACGCTTCAATTTTCGCTTTTATGGCCTGAACTCCGACTATTTTTTTTTATTTATTCCTTTCGACCGAATTTTTCGATAAATTATGTGGTTCTGACAAATAAAAATATAGCTCGTAAATTTTCTTTGAATTCTTAACGTAACAAAATAATATTTTAAGAAATTCTGATACATTTTTTTAAAGAGTTTTCTATTTTCAATTCAAATTTAATGTTATACATACTGTAATGAAAATTGAACACTATTAAGTACAAGTTTATTAGTTAAATTGTTAATATAATCTTTTTTATTTCTGAAAATTTGTTGTTATTAGTGTTTTAATATATTCGTCTGGTTTTCCTTCAGCTTTGATAATTTTTCATTTGTTGACGCGTTTCGAACTACCACCATTATCGAAAATAATTGTTATAATCAATAAAGTATACGATGATATCGTAAAATATTGCTATAGAAAAGTGTACAACGATACGTTTTGATAATGTAAGTAAACCGAAACGCGTCAACAAATAAAAAATTGTCAATACTATAAAAGGCAGATGAATATAATTAACTAAGTTCGATTAGCGTTTTCGATGACATTTTGAAAATTGTACACTTATATTTATGAAAAAAATATTTAAGCAATTTTCTCTAGTAAGGCAATATTCAGTAATTATGGGTTTTGAAATGGCAATACGTTAACACAACGTAATTAAATACAATTATTAATTTATGTTAAACGCGCACTCTACTACTGCCCAGCTACTTAACAATATTTTAACTACAAGTAACTTATCTAAGCCCAGTAAACATGTTTTACACGTTCTGTGACTTTGTATAATACCTGAGTTGTTTTGTAGCACAGAACAAATGTATCGCCAAATCGCAAACCATGTGTTTAACATTTGACGCAACTTTATGTTCGGATTGAATCCGAGAAAGTTTGTGCCATTTAATAGAATATTAATTTCATAATTGTATAACTTAATTTCAGTTTTACAGTAACATTGTACTTTACCAATCCAAAACGTTATGACGTAGTCAGTTGGAACGTTGACAGACATTACAGCGCTTTCTATCGTACGCAATTATTACTAAATGTATTCAGAACGTTATATTAATTTTACAGAAAGTTGTAACTTCTGGTCTGAAGTTATTCCACTTTGAATAAATTTATATTTGTCCAGAATGTTCTGAAACTATTATTAAGAAATTAATAATGAGGACTATACTACTGATTTGATTTATTTTTGTACCTTTACCCTGAGTTGTGGATTTATGTTGGGTTTGATTAAAAAAAAAAAAATAGTTTAATTAATTAAAAATTAAAACTTTGGTATTTTAAATATTTAAGCAAAGGTATTTTATCATATATTTATAGTATTTTGTTTAACTCAATTTTGAAATTAACGTTTGTGTATATTGACACGCTCATAGACAAATGTCTCGCACTTGGCCGCTTTCTTTCATGAAACTCAGAACAGATAAGTATTCGTAATTAATTTATCTGTTCAGTTAACACAAAACAAATTTCAAATAAAAATTATCAAAATGTGTGTGTGTGTGTGTGTGTGTGTGTGTGTGCGCGCGCGCGCGTGTGTTAAAATTTATCTTTATTTTGAACTGTTTTAATGTTTGATTTACACCATCGAAATTAGCTTTAAAATCTGCATACAATTGTATTAAACAATTTCGTTAAAATGGTAAAAATGGAACTATATTAGGTTAACTTTTCCACACACTATATATGTATATGTACAGTTTAAAAAAAGTTTAATAAAAGGCACAATTTGACAATAAAATTTTGACGGATGTTTACCCGGTTCAGACGCCTGAATTAAAAAAAAAATCGTTTTGACTTTGTATGCTTTTGTGTTTCTGTTGTGCTTCTCTGCTTTGTGTTTTACTCTGGTATGATCGTTAAAGTCTGAACCAATTTCGATAAAATTTAGCAAGGACGCCTACATAACCTATTTTCACAACAATTTTTAATTAAAATATTTTAAAGCGTTTTTTGCTTAAAAGAAATTAAAATAAGATTTTCTAGAAAAACGATTCTATCGTTTTTGATGAAACTTTACTGAAATAATTTTAACAACTACCGAATAAAATCTATTGGGCAGCTTTATTCACAAAAATCAGATTTGAGAGCTATCGATTAGCCCTTTAATTGTGAATTTCGTTTATTATTAAAAAAAAGTAACATATCTATTTTATCATTTCGTAATTGTTATTTTAAAAATAAAGGATTTTATTATTCCTTATCTAATATGCAAAACACAAAATTTTGTTCTTCATAAAACAAATCTCATTTCATAAAGTTCCGTTTATTGCACATAACCTCAACTCAAGCTGTACGTAATGCAGGTTAATTTCTACATAAAGCAATTCGTTGCTGTGGTTTTATCTTTACAACAACCAAAGATATTAAACAGTTCAAGATAAAATATTTCCCCCACACTGTATACGTATACGTAAATTAAACGAATGGAACATATGATGCATATCATTACATAATGTCTCGTATTGTTCGGTGAATCCGGTTGAAAGCCCTGTTTTCGAAATACTTAACGTGCTTAATGTTGCTTGGCATTTAAGATCCGCAAATGCTAAGGTAGACCATTCAGAATGGAATGTTCTTATTACACCTAAGTACGGGAATAAGGAGCTTTAAACAAGCGAGATAAAACTTTGAGAGCTTTAAAGTTAAAACATGTAACTAAGCCTTTACTTTGTACTGTAAGTATCTGAACTTAGAGAGAACGTTTATCCGTATTAAAACGTTGCCTTACTTAACAGAAACAATCAGTTTTAACTTTGGTTAACAGAGCTATTTGCATAGGCCAAGCCTAGTGTTACGTTTGTAAGCAAAGTCTGGAATATTGTTTGCAATTATTTAATTGTTTAGTTTACTGAAATCTTCTTTAAAGTATTATTGTAGATCTGATTTAGGGATAATTTACACGACAAACTCAGATGCTGAATAGTCTGTGTAGACATTTGAATGAATAACACTAATATTTTTTTACATGCTAAATTATTTTTACTGTGCTCTCTACCAAATTTTTTCTGAATTTTTGTCTGTTTTTATGCGTGGGTATGTTTCAATTACTATTTATGAAACGAATATCGTATATATATATATATATATCAAAATGAAGGTAAAATTTAAAATTTGGCAAAAAATTAATGTAACTGGGTAAATAATTTTTTTCAGGTATTGATTACAAATATGATAAAACTGTTTTTTAATTATATTTTCTATTTGTTGTACATTTCTGTACCTATTAGTCTTTAGGGTATTTCCAAGTTAGTTTAATCTGTTTAAATTGATTTAAAGCAAAAAAAGAAACATTATTTTTTAAAATTACCCCTGCTAAAAAGAGAGAATAGATAGGTAATAAAGTTACACGAAAGTAAAAAGTAAAGATAACATTTGTTTATGTAAACTAAAATATTCTAATGACAAACAAAATTTACAACCTTTAAAAATTATCAAATTTTTTTGTAAAACTTAGAAAGTACCTTACATTTATATCTAGAAATATGATTTCAATAATGAGTAAAATGAAAAGAAAACAAATAAATCTTGAAATTTTGTTATATAAAAAGTAACTTATTTGCATGCATTACGTCAGTAGTTGTAGAAATAATAAACTGATCGACCGATTTTGATGCAGTTTGGTCATGAGAAAACCGCCTTTAAATATTTCTATCATATTTTACTGAAAAATACCGAAACAAAACGTATTGAGCGAGCCGTTGTGAAAAATAATAATTAAAAAAGCACAGTTCGGAATTATCGTGAAAACCAATATCATTTCTAAAAATAGGGTTGAGCTTAGTTTTGGACATGTATAACGGTAACCGTAAGTAATTTAAATTAACTTTAAATTGTACAAATTTTAGAGTCCACGAGTGAAACGAAAAATTTCATACAATATGATTTTTTTGTTTTTCGTTTTTTTATGTTAAATTTTATTATTGTGATTTGAGTTTTTCATTTATCACCTAATTTTATCGAATATTTGCTAAACCGAATTTGAAAAATTAGCTGATTTCCTAGGTTTTTTTCAGGTGTAACTACGAAAACTTTTTTTTAATAACCAATAAAATATGTTACATTGGTGATATTTTATTTATATTGATATTTATTTATTTTATCATGTTTTGAAATTTCAATCTCTAAAAAAATAACCACTTCAGATGTAGTCAGTCGCTTTGAATATAAACAAATGGAAAGGTTTTGGAAGAATTTTGTAAACGTTTTTCATGGTGTTCTATTAGATATAGGAATACCGTAAAAACACGGACATATAATTTATAATCATTATCCATGTCATCTCTAAAAAGACACAAAAACATTGTAATTTGTTTACACTTTATCTCACACTTTCTAATTGGACACAAAAAATAATATTAATTTTTTTTGGCCATCAGTAATAATATCTGTTACCATCAGTGTTCGACTAAAAAATTTCAAATTATGAAACAGATATTTTATGTTTCAAAAACCAAAATTTAACATTCGACGCCATATTATAAATTGACAAATAATTAAAACTGGACTGTAGTCCACCTATCAATGCTTCTATGAAGTAAGCAAGGTTTTGTTGGCTGCCCGTCCTATTACTAATAATCACTTAATCTTATAATAGCTGTCTTGTTCACTTCAGACAGTCACTCTGTATTAACCGCAGCACTTTAACTGCATTGTCAAGACGTTGTATAGCCTCGGTGTTCAGATGCCATACAGCCCATCACAGACTGCCACAAATTTGAAAATGTCAGCTCTGAGAAATTTAGATTATTGGCAAAAAAACATATTTTTGAAAATTTAAGAAATGAACTAAAGACAAAAATAACGCATACATACAAGTAAAATAAAAAAAGACTCCTCAGATAAAAGTTACGTTGTTGACCTGTTATAAATTGCTATATTTCTCTTACAATCAGAAAATATTTTGTTAAATAAAGTGAACAAGGAAAACTGAGTAAATAAAACTCTTACTTAATTGGACTACAATTTCAATTCAAAATATTATTAATATAAGTATTATTCTTTTAAAATCTCTTGTAAAATATAATTAACCAATCAATTAATAATAAAAATAATCACAACACGCAGATGTCTTGCTGACGTGATGAAAGCAAATAATCTCAAACTATTTATCTTTATCTTTCATCATCTCACAATCGTAATCATAATTAAAATCTGCATATTTTGCATTTAAAATACGAAAATGAACCCTGACCGCCGTAAAAAACGTTCTGAATTTGAACGGATTGTGAATATTAAAAATGCTAATTTATGCAGTTTTTAAAGCTGATTAAGATAGTGAAATTAGACTTTTAAAAGAAATTAGAAAAAAAGGTATGCATTTTTAAAGTTTTGAAATGACAGCCATTTTGAAACTTCCGAAAGAATTTTACTGTTTCACAAATTATCGAAGCTTGATATCATAATTGATTTTTGTGCCAATTTTGAATGAAATAAGAATAAAATTGCAAAGGTGAACATGCTAAAACACACACACACACACACACATATATATATATATATATATATATATATATATATATATATATATATATAAGGACCCGGGTATGGGTAGTACCATGATGGTAGCTCCATTAGCTCATTTTTTTAACGACAATTTGCTAAAAACCGAAAATTGAAAGAGATAAATAATAGATTCGTGCAAATAGAGAAACTCTTAGTTAAACAAAAACCGGAGCCAAAAGTTAAATTTTCTTTATCACAGAACGTAGAGATGAGAATCTGACAAAGCCATCGGCTGAGATTGTTCGCTGAGCAACCACTTTACACTTCTTGCATTATAAAAGCCACTTCCCTTCCTTATTAAGCAACATCCTGTGTTTAGAAAATTTTGTTTCCCGTTTAAAAGTCACCACAAAAATGTTTGTTTCTCGTTTACTGCCATTATCACAATGGCAATATTGTTTTGTATTTTTTTTAACACGATTAAAATTCAGTAGTAATATTGTTTTGTATTTTTTAACGTGATTAAAATTCAATAGTAATATTGTTTCGTATTTTTGTAACACGATTAAAATTCAATAGTAATATTGTTTTGTATTTTTAACACGATTAAAATTCAGTAGTAATATTGTTTCGTATTTTTTTTAACACGATTAAAATTCAATAGTAATATTGTTTTGTATTTTTTAGCACGATTAAAATTCAGTAGTAATATTGTTTTGTATTTTTTAACACGATTAAAATTCAATAGTAATAATGTTTGTGTTTAAAACGATTAAAATTAATCTTTCATAACATATCCTAAAAAATAGAAAATAAACTTTTAATTATCTTCTTATTGAAAAATTACTTGCTTTATACTCATGAAGATTACTGCTGTAACTTTTAGGCTGTCTTGATGGAAACAAATTTCCAAAAATACTAATCACACTTAATACAAAAAGAGTTAAATTAATACAAAAATTGAATTTTGGCAATATTTATATATAGCTTAAAGAAGTTTATTACCAAGAAAATCGGTTCATTTATTTCAAAATGGTGGCCATTCAAAATTATAAATGTTTCATAAACTATTTGAAATTCTCATTTCACTATCGTCCATTCACCTGCGTTAAAATTTATATACAGATTTTTATCTCCTAACGTTTTGAAATTAATAATCGGATTTTACGGGGGGAAAAACTTTTGAATGAATGCTTCTCAAAATTGCTTTGGATTAATTATAGAACCAAAAGTTTGAGTGTCAAATTTAAATCAATTAACTGCAACCTGGGATCACGTGTTCGGATCTTAATATTGAATAACGTTGCTCCCAATACTCGATGGAAATAACAGTTTACATTTCCTTAAGTTTGTAGCGGATTGTTATTTGCCATTTACACTATTTTTAATGCATTGTGTATATACTTAATTTATTTAAATTTCATTATTTACAACTGAACTCGTAATAAATTTGAAGATAATATCTATTAGTGAGTTTTGTTTTTTAAAACATGAAATGAGCATTTACGGTTTATGAAAGGTTTCAATTTACTCATTGACCGAATAATTTTTTTACAAATTAAAAAACTAATTTATGTATTACACGAAAAAAGTCGGTTTAATTTCTTTTAATTTTTAGAGTTAATTATGGCAATATCTGATTACAGTGTTTGTGAAATACAGTGTATTTAATTTGCTGCAAACAATTAATTCTATTCGTTGCTTTGTGGTTTGTTCCAATTGTTACAAATAACAAAGACAGAGCCACAAGATGAAGATAAGGTGTGTATGACAACAGAGCAAAGCACTTATCAAGATACGCCCCATGGGAAGGGGTGAAGGGGTAGTAAGCCCACAAAGTGTGGAGTGGACACTAATAAACAAGATAAGGCATTTCGCTGACTGTACAAATCGGATTCCTTGCTCTCAGAATTTAAGAAAATTGTGGAAAATGTTACTTAGTAATATAATTTTTGTGTATTTTAATAATAACTAATATTTTTATATCATCTATTTAAATGTCCTAGCCTGAGATCAAGAAACGACCAATTTTTCTTTTACCGTTAAAAAAAACGTGTAATCTTTTAAATTACTCATTTTTGTGTTAGTTTTATTTGTAGCAACAAGTTAATGTCCAGTCTGACCACTCGGGACTTGCTCTGAGTGTTTTGTCTAAGTTTTAAGTATTCCAGCATATTTTTGTTTTGTTACTTTAAGGCGAAAAGCACATTGAGGCTCTTATCATCTCCCTAAATGTAAGTGTGAGTGTAAAGTGTTAAAGTCTTTAGTCTTAAGTGTGTGTTAGACTCGGATACCGCGAGGAACGTCTAAATCCTCTAAATAGGTGCAGTTAGTCTAGCTAGGGCCAAGTACAGAATGTGCCAATATTTATTCCGATTCTTGCATAGAACTAGGCATCTAGGTTTATGTTTTTCTTGCTTGCTTAGATTTTAATTTAGGCGCTGTATAAATAATACAATACAATTGATTCGTACTCTCGAAATGTCTCAAGTTCCTTTGTATAGGCCTACACAAATGCTGGCAAATGTATGAGTAAACTGTAATAATAACATAAATAAGCGATAATTTTAAAAACAAAATGAATGTGTATGTTCAAAATTATACCAAGTTGAACCCGATCACACTTTCTAGAAAGTAAGGCGGAACTGTTCAGAACGATTAACGTTTTATCATCTGCTAAAAATCAGGCTTTGAGACTGGAAAATCTTTGAAATCGGCTTTGAGACTTTCCTGTATCTGAAATAATAATTAGTAAAAAATAAGTTATGAATGTAAGTTCACTTGACACTAATTTCTAAGTAATTTACTTCACTAACTAAATTAGACACTAAAAATGTTCAATAATTGTAACTTCATTAAGAGAGAGGACCAGGAAGGTACATTTTTTGCATTCTTTACTTAAAACAAGATAAAATTATAAACTAAAAGTGGAGTGTTTAAACTAGCAGAAGAGACTGAGAAACACTTGCAGACATAACGAAGGTGCCAAGTATGACGTCATCACTGGCCTTTTAAAGTTCTTGAATATAAAGTGATTTTTAATTATTTGAAGACACTCCTTTGGAATACTTAAATAATTGATGAATTCTCTTTACATTTTCCGCTCTAATAAATACACTAGATAACTCTTATAGAGACTTCATTTAAGATAGTTTAGATTAATTTCATGAACTCTGGTTTATTTCTCAAACGTTCTGAAAAAAATATAAAAATATATGTGTACAAATTGGAAATTGGGAAACGTTGTTCGTAGAAAACACTTTGCATTCTTTTTTATTTTTGGAAATTTATTAGCCCTACTCCACGTCAACAAAACATTTGAATATTGAAGTGATTAAGCAGTGATTTAAAGCAGTGTAAATTATTATTATTGATCGTTAACTGCTTCTTTACTTGATGAAGGGTTGTTAAAAAATTAATGTTTACTAAGAATTCGTCAACTAACGTTGTACCTAGTTGATACCTAGTTGTTTGTGGTGGATAAATCTAATAAACAAACCGGGTGATATATTAAGAAATATTTTAAAATAACGTTTATTTTCTAATGGCTTTTAAAACTTTAAAACGTTTTCCTCTTTTTACCATTAATTACAATTATTCTGGAAATCAATTATATGTATATATAGTTCAAACGCATTGTTAAGAAAAACAGTTTCTTTGCTTGAGAATATATCTAAGGGCATATCTCTAAGGACAACTCCATATTTTACAAATATTTTCTTATTTTATAGTTATGTTTAAATAAATACATACAATATTTCTTCTGCCTGTTATTTTTACTGCATTCAACATTAATATTATTATTCACACGAATATACAAATAATCTTTATAGTATATTTTGACAAGCAATATTGTAAGCACCACATTTTACTTCAATCTGAGAGAAACAGATATTTTATACGATATATTAATATATAAAATATATATTTTGTTATATTGTATAAAATGTCTCTTTACCTGCCACTTTGAGAATACAATTAAGGTATAGGCCATTTGTGTAACAAACGCGATAGGCTAAGTTGTAACAAATTTTGTTCACTCATTCCGATTTCCATATTTAAAAAATAAATCCATATTCGCTGCGATTTTATTTACCTCAATTTTGGACAAATAGGTAAACAACTGCCAAATTTACAGTTGTTCTAGACGTACTGGGCGCTACCGAAGGGTTGGCACAAATTTAAAGGTAAACAGATAAATTGACTGAGCGAAGCGATCAGATAAATTGATAAAAGATCATTTTTACCAATGAAAACAATTTAATTTTACATTGTTATTGGTAAAGTATTAAATAGTGTCAAAAATATCTTTTGATAAAAGATCAGAAAAAATAAATTATTAAAATTTATCAATCTTTTGATACATTTATCAAAAGATAAATTGAAGAGGAACTTCGGTTTCTCTTTCAACACTACCGTTCGGCATTTTATTTGTGTCACGCAGTTTTGGTAAAACGCTTCGACCAATCGTTTTGAAATTCAGTACGAAGATACCGTGTGTAAAGCCCAAACGTCGTATGCGTAAGATTCTTTCCTATTCACTTCCGTTTCAAGATGGCGGTTGTTTATTTATGATGACGATTCTACGTAATTTTTCCCAAACACATTGACCAATTGTTTTTAACTTTTGTACGAAGGTATCTTATGTAAAGCTCTAACAAGGTATGTGTAAGATTGTTTCCCATTAATTTACGTTTCAAGATGGCGGTCTCTGATTTAACTATAATGAGTTTAGTTGCAGGCTGTTTTCTGTAATACAAGATGAACGGCAAGACCTATCGTAATTTTTACCGCTTCATGAAGAAAACAGCGAATTGAAAATTTGAAAATTAAATTTTACATTACAATTTCCAATAAATTCGGTCCAGTAACATTTTCCCTAAATATACAGTTACCTGTTAAAATGGCGGAAAAATTCGAGCGCGTCAGAACGCTGCCATGGAACGTTGGCCAGGCAATTAATTAAGATATACTGCGAGATCTACTGTTCTTTAAACTACTAGTTTTAAGAGCTACTACTTTACTTGAGTTATAATTTAAAATCAGATAAAGTCAGGTTAATCTGATGTACAGTAGTTTTTTAACTTGTTTAAGTCTTGACATGCAAGGTGTGACGTCATGCTTCGAGCCAGACTGTTGGTGTGTAAGCTCGGGAGTGTCTATTCAATCAAAACTCTTTAATTGTAGTCAGTGAAGCTAAGCTATTGGAAGGGGGGGGGGAGAAAAGCGAATTTATTTTGTAAGCATTTTGCGTCCAGCTTTTAAGAAATGCTGATAAATATAACATAAATAAAATTTTAATATAGGAATATTTCGTAATAAAGAAGAAAGAAAAATTTAATTAGCTTTTAATAATTTCAAGTTGGATTAAAGAAAACTATAAGTTATTACAAAAGGTTTCCGTTTGATGTAAAAATTAATTTTAAATCGTTTAATATTATGAATTCTTAGCGAAAATATCGAGACTAAATAATTTATTCAGCATTTCTCAAAATGCAGAGCAAAATATCGTGACCTGCCTTTGGGGCACAGCACTACCCGGGACCTCGGTGTTGGTGCAGGTTGGAAAGTACTTTCGTTATTTGCCACAGCATCCAAGTCGGCGCTAGTAGTTGTGTAAGCGGTAGCTGAAAACGTTAATATTGGTTTTTAGCTAATTGTTTATATTATTTGTTTATTAGATTTTTCGTTATTATTTTTGCAGCAGATGAAATTTGTAATCAAGAAAAACAGTATGATATGAAGTAGAAAAACCTTTACAGCACAGCAGTTCCGAGGCGGTTTTCAAATCTTTGACTTGCAGAACTCTGGTTTGCCCACCGATTTGACTGCAACTTTGAATAAATTAAAAAAAAATGTTTTTGATTACTGAACACTTTCAATGAATGATTTTACAAAATGTCGGAATTTCCGGACAAAACTGATACTTTTTTTTAAAACTTCTAATAACCCAAACATTTTTTTACGGAGCAAATTTAATCATGTATTTATATTTTCCAAAAATAAAAAAAATATTTGTTGTGTGTGCGCTAAAAGAGTTATAGGTAATATTAAAAATGTTACCAAGGAAAATAGAGTAAAAACGCATGTTTTGGTAACTTGTTTAACTTTTTCACTACTTTTTTATGGTCCAGTATTAAAACGGAATTTTTTTTAAATGAATGATTCTACGTTAAAACTCTCATTTATTGAAACAAATAAAAACATTTAAAAAACAATAATTAAAATCAATATAGAATGAAAATTTAAAGATGGATTTGTTCTTGAAAATATTCTATATTACATTTTATATATCACTGGCCTGCATGTTACTTTACAGTAAATAATATGACTTAATGAAATAACATTTTAATGATTGTGTTGGTGTTTCAATTAGCGTTAAAACTGCAAACACAGTGAATTTTTAATTTGTAAAATTACATTGTTTTACACCTTAATATTACACATGTTGAGCTCGTTTCACTGAGCATCAACAATGTGTTTTCAACTCAAACTACATATTTTCCTGGTAAAAACATTACCTGGTTAAATAAACATAGCCTATGTTTGACTAAATTTGTACTGACTAAAATTAAGAAAAACAATGGAAAATGTTTTTTAAGAACCGAGAAAACATAGTTCTTAGAATGAATTAGATCTATTTATATGAGTCGGTGATTTTAAATTTAATAGCAATCAGTATCACATTTATTCTCGCCGAATTTATTTGGAAATACGCGTATATTAGCGATAGGTAGCAAAATATGAGTGTGTTCGAAAATAATTTATGTTGATATTTAACAATGATTTTTTATTCTAAACCAATTCGCTTACTTTTTAAACAATTTAATCATGAAATTTATAGATCAATATTAAAAATGTCAAAAATATGATTAACTTTGTGGAACAACTGTGCTACAGTTATTATTGAACATATTTTTACCAAGTGTCTATATCTGTAAAAAACCAAGGTCTAACTAAGCATTCAAGAGAAAGTTTTTGAAACAACATAGGTTTTTTTTAATTGAACGTATAAAAGGTTTATTCAAAGTATCTCTTCTTGATAATTAAAAACATAAATTTTCTGCTGCAAATAATAATAAAATCTCATTTTAACGTTTAATTTTAAGTTAAGGATAGACAATTTTATTATTCTGTTTATTTTAAAAATAATTATATTTTAATTGACTTAAGAAAACCAATTACAAAACGAAAATGTTCTTTTTTTATAGTTTTGATAAAAATTAATGTTTTTTTAACTGCTACTGCATGCTTTTATTTGTATTTTGGAACACAAAAATAAACAGAAAGAAAAAATAAAATTAAAAAAGTATTATATGAACATGTAATGGAAATAATTAAACTTTAGGACAAAATACTCAATAATTTTTTCATAAAAATATTAAATTAAATAAAACTAACTACATTGATTAATTAATTAATTAAACTTTTATCATAAATCTTTAACGTTGTTAATTTAATATAAGGTTTATTTTTAAAATAATATTTTATAAAGATAAAAAAATTATCTTTGAATTTGTTTAAATTAGTATTTTGTTATTAGAAATTGTCTACAAAAGAGAGCCCGTGAAGAATTTCTACAAAACTCTGAATGGGCACTGGTGGCTCAAAAACAGTATGGAGAAATTCATATACTGTAGTTTGTTTTCTTATAAGCTTTGATTTGCGTGGGAAGAGAAAATTATAGGGTGACCTGGAGTAGATGAGTTGGTTGACTGACTCAAGCGAATGGCCCTACTGCGTATTGGCGTAGGTACTGAGGATAGTAAGTCAATACTGGGATTTTTGTGAAGCATAATCTCTTATTTGTTCTCTTAGATGCGTTACAACAACTGTTCTTTATATCTGATTAAAACAAGAGGAAATATACTATATAAACGGAAACCGCTCAAACTTTTGTCTTCGCCAATAAACATCTTGATTTGGAGAAAGTACTAAGATCCCTAAATTCTGATTAAAACTTAAGAATACAATATTCAGTAAAACGTTAGAACAATGGAATAAGTATTGCAATAATTTTTCTAATCTGACTGCTGACAATACAGTCTTCTTTAAAAAATAAAAAAAAACTTTATGTAAAAACAAATACAAAGTGCGAAACTTACTTGTGGCGCTGACAGCTGGGCCGGAATCCACGGCCTTCTGAATATTTGTTGAGCCAAGAGCAACCATATTGTTCAGTCTTGATGATTCTGAAAAATATAAACACAATGTTTTTATTATTGTAATAAAATTTCAACAATTTCTGTACTTATATGAAACAAACCCTTCTTATAGACTTTTAAGTAGAAGTCAGTTTAGATGCAATTTGGTCTGTAGAGGATTCAGTACGTGGCTACAACAAAATAGATTTTATAATGTCGATTTGTAACCAAACAGAATTATGCACTCACGTGTATTATGGCTTATGATGTTTCAGAATTTCAACTAAAGGTAACTTTTAAAATAGCTGCTGCTTCTGATATTATTTTTATAGCTGATTTTATTATCAAATAATTCTGATCTTTTATACCCAGTTATAAACAATGTTAGGTGAATAATTTTATAATTACACTTCTAAGTACACATAGAATCTATAAAATTAGTTGTAGTGGCAACACTGTATTACAATACCGATATCGATGTTCGTCTAACTGAATAATTAAATAAATTGTGCAAAACTATAGCATATTTTACATATTCAATTTAATTATTTAAAATAATATCTTCTGAAAAATTCCAATTTTTGAAATGTACAAAACTTAAATAAACGTTTTAGTTAATCAAATTGTTTAAATAAGTGTTTTAAAATTGTAATTATTTAGACATTTTGGCAAACTACACTTGTATGTTAAATTGCATCAAAATCAGCTTAGTGCACGTACTACAAAATTCCATTTTGGGGCCTAAACACGAATATTTCGAAAAAAATTGAGAATTAATATTTTCCACCAACATTATAATTTCTGTATATTCTCTATAAAGTGAATTTTAATTATTGAAGGTAAGCAAGGAAAATAGTTTGAAACTATTGTTAAACAGTGTTAAATTATGACCCATTCTATGAATTAAATCTACTTTTTAGTAGGTTTTTTAATACCAACTTACGAAAAAAATCTGATACGTATTTGTAACGAAATAGATATAATAATGATTTCTGTGTAAAGTTTTGGCATGGGTAATATATGACAAAAAAACACTTTGTTGATATTTTAAAAATTATGTTTGCGTAATTGTGTTTTGAAAATCTAATTTTACCAGGGTAGCAAGAGTTAAAAACTGCACAATGTAACATTTCGTGTTTGTCAAGTCCTTTGGAATTAAGAAACATCTTGATGGAGTTCAGAGTTCCTTTCGTATTTTCAACGTAATTTCAAAGTTTGAAATATTACTTTATGCAAGTTTTAATGCAGTTATAATGGTGAAATAAGAATTTAAAACAGGATACGATAAAGAAAAATATTTTTGGAAATTCACTTCTATCACGTCAACGAGAGAGCTGCGTGTGTGATTATTAATATTTTATATTGAACTCTTATATTTATTAATTTTTTTTTTATTTTAATGCGAAAAACACATTGAGACTATTATCGCCTCCCTAAATGTAAGTGTGCGTGTAAAGTGTTAAAGTCGTAAGTGTAGTATTGTAAGTGTAAGTGTGAGTTAGACTCGGGTACCGAGAGGAACGTCTAAATCCACTTAATACGCGCAGCTAGTCTGCATCCCCTGCGGGGTTGAACTCTTATAGAGTAATAGTTTTTTTCTAATAAAACTCTATTCCATTAGAGATATTAATTTTATACTTCGAGTTAGACAAACATGTATTATTTATGGGTAAAAGTTGCATTTCACGGTAATGTGATATGACAGTGCAGGATAAATTTGAACAATCATAATAGGCAACTGACGTGATAGAAACGAATTTCCAACAATAATTTCTTTAATCGCTTTTAAAAATTTTATTTGACCACGATTACCAGCATTAATTGGAATTTTTAATTTGCAATGGAATTTAATGTAGGCAGATCTTGACGTTGATAATTCATTTTCTTATGAATTCAATTTGCTAGAACTTAGGGCTTTGTAAGTAGGACCAGAGCTACTGGCTGATTTGTCTTCTTACTCTTTGTAGCCTATTATATCTTCTCTAACGTTTCACCAGACTTGTATTAATTCTAAAACCATGTAGACCTAATAATAGTAATAAACAAATGAAAATATAAAGAAAAAGTTTTATAGCCATATTATTATAAAAGGATATTATAATAGACTTATTTTTTTCGACAAATTGTCTCTAGAATAATCTGTTTCGATATAAATAAATTTTAACAACAATTAAATGTATTTGTTTTAATGTTGCTAGGCAAGTGTCAATTGAAATGTTATGTTTAGTATTAGATATTTGTAGTTTGCCGTGGTTCGCTGTTCTAGAGGCTAAACTGTTTGTGAGTGTCTAGGAAGGTTTAAACATATTGGCCGGGACTCGTCCTAGCTTGGACTTTAGAGCCGGGACACTGCACTGCTTGGACTTTTATTTTGGCTGGGCAGTCATGGTTTGGACTTGGATGTCTTGGACTTCTCAGGCCGAGACGGAAACGACTGGACCATGATTACCGGACCTGGCACGGCTTGAAATTGGCTTGGCCTATGTATATATTTAAGCCTTTCTGAGGTCTGTGCTTTTGTGGTTGATCTCACAAGACTTGGCTGTCATGACACATCTCATTATAACAACTCTCCGGTTTGTATTTTTTAAATTCTTCTTGTCTAATAAGAACAGACAGATGTCGAAGTCATTTCAGATTCGAGCCTGCGCAGTTAAGTATAAAACGTGAGTATTTATTTGGTTTTTATTTTTACTTTTAGACTAGACGAGTACATGAGTATTTATATGAGTACTTATGACCGTTAGTACTTGGTGGAGATCCATTATAGTTTATGAAGTAATTAAATCGCGTAATAATTCTTCAATTCTTGGAAGTACTAAGAAAACTTGAATTGAATTAAAGATCGGTCCTTGACTGGCTTGGCCTATATACTTATTTAAACCTTTCTGAGAACTGTGCTTGCATGGTTGGTCTCACAACACTTGGTTGTACATGGCAATTGTATTTTTATACATTAATAATACAAAAATAACTTATAACTCTCCACGTTTTATTCTTGTCTGATAAGGCAATCATAACAGGTTTATACTTTAATTTTATTTAATGGTATAAGAAATATATAAATTATATTTATCGCAGAAAAAATGATCTTGGGATACAATCAGGAGTAATACAAGAAAAACTGAATTTTTATTATTTCTCTTGCTTAGTTTTTTTAATATGAAAGACTTACAGGAGGCAGAAACGTCCACATAAATAAGTTTATTAAACAACATTTAATGTCATTTTTAACAAATAGATAATATTATAATTACATAAAACATAAATAACGTATTGATATGAAAAAAGTAATGCAGTGAAAACACTTAGAAGTAAACCGAGACAAATTAAAATTTTTGATAAGAAAATTTGACAGATTTCATGCACATGTTAATCAACCTAAATTAAACAACCTTTTGTATAGTCTATGTAAATATGATGCAGAATCTTACAAGTGGTGTCAGCATGTTTCTAACAAATTACATAACAATCAAAATTCTTTTCCTTTTTTTCGCCACGGAGGCAAAATGTTGAGTATATACAAATAATAAATTATAATTTACTTTATTAATTAATAGCTGTTACCAGTCGCAATTAGGATAGGTTTATTTCAATTTATATATATAATATTATATGATTTATGGTTTTCGGCTAAGACATATAGATTTTTGTTACGCGACTTTATAGAACAGGCAACATATAACTGACCGTGGGAGAAGCACGAATGTATTCCTGCTACTCTTAACGTTTGACCCTATGACGTATTGTCATTGTAAATGCCAACTTCAATGGACACTGCAATCTTTTAAATTGGAAAGGCAGGTTGTTTGGAATTATAGGGATTTTTCCATTGAAACAAAATCAATTAAAATAATTCCAAATGTAAACTTATGAACAATATATTTTGTAACAAGTAAAAACAGGGATTAAAATTTTAAAAAGGAAATACGTCTGTGTCCATTTCAGACATCAAAACCATGTTAGTTCAAAATTTTATCTAAAACGGTTCAATAATTAATCTGTGATTGAATAACAAACACATTTACAAACTTTCAGATTTATAATATTATATATTAAGAAGCATAAAATATTATTAAAACGTCACTGTTGTACAGTTAACACAATCACAAAACTAAATACTAAATAAATAAGTTGGGCTGGGTAAGTAGTATAATGACTTTTTTAAAAAAATGACATTTATTATTCACACCTACTAATATAATAAACGTCACTTTATACAGTTAATACATGACACAAAACTAAATACTAAATAAATAAGTTGGACTGAATAAGTAGTATGTTTTTTTTTAAACCTGAATAGGTCTGTTTTCATCTCAGGTATCTTAACCAAGTTCGTACTAAATTTCATCTCAATCGGTCCAGTAGGTAACGCGTGATTGAATAAGAAACAAACACCAAACTTTCAGAATTATAAAATGATTAAGATATTGAACAAGTTTTAGTTTTGAATAAGTCAGTGATACAACTCGGCGTGATAGTAACTTAAAATTATGGCCAATAAACTTATTGTACAAACAACCTTAAAGCCATTTACAACAACATAATAATTTAACAATTGTGAAGTAATTATTGCTTTAGAATTGGTAATTACAGATATATTAACCGTAGTTAAAATGTTTTATGCTCACATGATACTTGATATCAAATTAAAATTTAAAAAATGAGAATAATCATTAAAAAAAATAATAAATGAAAAATTTGCTTCATATTAATCAATACAACAGTCCTTTGTAGAACTGATTCTGGTTGAAGTTTTAATATCCCTCACCAGAGAGCATTGCTTATCATTACGTTCACTATATTATGCAGTAACTCATAATTTTACTAATCTATTTTTTATATATTTGAACTTTATCTGTCATGAGTTTGCACATAAGGTAAAAAGTATATGATCAAAAGTGTACATAAATACTACAGTTATTAAATACTAGAATAGATTAAAGAAATTGTTAAATGTTTTATAATTAATAACTTGTTTATTTTCCTAATACAGGTTATTTTGCAATTTTGATAGAAATAAACGTTTCCGAAGATTATAGTGTGAGAAAATATATGTTTTATTTAGAATGTATACGCGTATGTTTATATTTATAAATGGTTACACCGGTTTCTTTAAAGAAACATTTCTTTACGACTAATGTTGAAGTATAAGAAGTAATTTTGAAATAATTTACAAAATT
The DNA here is from genome assembly GCA_022606455.1 of Callitettix versicolor. Classification (NCBI taxonomy): domain Eukaryota; kingdom Metazoa; phylum Arthropoda; class Insecta; order Hemiptera; family Cercopidae; genus Callitettix; species Callitettix versicolor. Next base: position 59,634,903 of record CM040184.1, read on the forward strand.
AACCTTATTTTGGGATAAAGTGTTAAAACAAGTGAGTTTTCATTTTAAAAATTTAAAATTGTATTCTAAATTTGAATTATGTAAAATAGTTAGTGTAATTTTCTTGTCCTATTTACTCTTAAAAATATTATATGCAAAACTACTTTTCACATACACGCACGCACGCACACACACAGAGACAAATTATATATATATATATATATATATATATAAATTATATATATAATCATGTTTACACTTTCATACCCAAAAACATTATACTAAACAAAGAATCTCAATAAAAGTGGATCATTAAAATTGTTATTTGTGTGATCTACAAAAATTTTTAACAACAGATTGGCGGAAATAAATAACAGCCCTAAGCAAAGTTTCTTTCAAAAGTTCCGCTTTGTTCTGCAAGTAAAAAGGATAACAGCAGGAACCTCATTAAAATAACAAACAACTAATGAGTTTTCTCTTTGTAAAATAGGACAAACAGGTGAAGGATATGACCCGTTTTTTCAAAGTACTTCGGTTATTTAATTTGGTTAAATTATATCGCTTCTAATTATAATAGTTGCAGATATTCTGAAATCAAGTTGTCGCTTTTAAACAGCATGTTATCGAGAGTCCTGGAGTAGAGGTGACATCTAAACTTTTACACGGGTGGATTTTTTTAATTGTCAGTTTATTCTGATGACGTGTTTTAAGTGATTGTTTTGAAAAAACCTACAATACTCCTGAAAGTATTTGTATGATTTAAACGGCTATCTTTCTAATAATCTGTAGTAAGACCTAAACTCGTCCACGCAAAATCATACGACAAAACGAAATGTTTTTTAGTGTGTTTAAAAATAAAGCTACGACTTATTGGCAAAGAAAAGGAAACATGTTAGAGTATAATTAATTACTAATGTTGAATTTTTCCCTTTCTTATGTTAAATTCGTTTTGGTCCAACTAGCACAAAATTAAGTTTAAACCATACAGTTAAGGAAAGCAAGTTAATTATAAGAAAAATAAATTTTTATTACTTATAATTGTTAGAATATTATTTTACTTATTCGAAAATAAATGAAGAACGAGATATTTTACTCCCAGAAAAGCCTACTAGTATTTTTAATAAATGTGTATTGGATGGCGTTGAACAGTGAAAGTAAAAACAGAAACTGAGATCATTCAATAAAACACGTTTTGAGTGATTGTGTACTACGGGAATCCTCTGCCAACTTCGTAGACCAACACCTTGAAATATCTGTTTGTTTAAATTTAATTATTTAAACTATTACAATAGACACCAGTATTAGAACTTAATTATAATTTTGCTTTTATTTAATTATTGTTATGAAAATTATTTTTTGTTACTATAGAAACCAATTATACTGATCTTTATTGTAATTTACATCTTATCATTACCATTAATTTATTGTGAGAACTTTCGCCCTTTCTAGTCCTTAGTAAATTTTCCTTCATACTTGTGACCAAGAATTTTAAAATAAACACTAAACCATCTTATATTAGAAATAAAATAAAATAATTTTGAATCAGAATAACCTACATGACGCAGAAATAGACTCAACAGACATTGCAATAAATCCCAGAGAATGAAATCCCAAAGAGAGCAGGGGTAAAAATGATCCATGGGGACAGGATGAAAATGTGGAGTTTCAAGTCGGAGTTTTAATTTCCAACAGAGCTGCAAATAATAATAATAATAATATTAGTAATCTATATATATATATATCATTTTACATACATATTTTAAATGACATTTAAAAAGCGTTAATTTATGCAGCTTGTAACGACAATTGTATTATTGAACTCAGATATTTTCAGGTATTCAAAACATTTATCCTAAGAAGTTAATTTAAAAAAATTTAAAAAACCAATATTTTTGAAACGGACTTTGCTGGTAAATGAGAAAATTATCTGAGAGTCCTCCTGAACGCGGATTAAAGTTTTTGTGCCAAATTTTTATTTTTGCTTATCTAAATGTTTTTACGTGCAGGTATTCAATGTTATTAGAGTTTAGAAATTCACTTTCTTTGCCAGCATGATTGAATGAATTCCTTTCTGGGAAAATATTTTGAGACCGATATTATACTTGACGAATGTGTAATGTTTGCATGTTTTATCTGTTACATTTTATATATGGAAATCATCTAAAATGTCTAATTTGGATTCATAATAAAATAAAAATAATACAGATAATGTTTTGATAAAATGACCAGCAGGTACAAGAAATGCTTGCCACTACAGTCATCAAGCATTAGTCTTCATCGTTTAGTTCTCTCATAGTAGTTGTCGAGAATGATGGTCGCCCGAGGTTTTGTGTAGACTCAATGAACAAGCTATTGGCGCACTTCAATTCATTCCAATCATTTATGAATAGGATACAAAACCACCTACCGCCTTCAGCACACCCGACGGTGGACACTACCTGTTTCTTTAATGCCTTTCAGACTTAAGAATGCTCCTAGTACCTTTCAACGGCTGATGTCGCAGGAAGTTTTTTCTGGTTGTGACCGGAAACTTGTACCTGGAAGACGTTAGCTTTTCCAAAGACTGGGAAAGCCACTGCAACCACTTGCAGCGCATGCTGGAACATCGAGGAGGATCATGCGTTACAAACAGCCTACCAACATCCGCATCAAGTACACAACTTACTCGGTAGGAAACAGGAGGAATCCGGCCAATTCTAAACAAGAATTTCTTTCACCACGAATTGGAAAAATGCCTGTCTGCCCGCGCCGACCTCGTAAAAATTATGTTTTTTTGTTTCTATTTCTCCCGGAAACTACAAGAAAAATTATAAACTGCTTTTGTGAAATATTCCCAGGTTACACAAGAGAAAACAAAACTACATCATCCTGTTTGGGTCACAGCAATCTATCCTTACAATTATCATGCTGTTTGTGTTTTTATTTGCAGGACTCATTGTTGTGGGCGTTAGGGTCAGCAATAACACCCCTTTATGTTACTGCAGGCTATTTGCCTTAGTGTTATGCTTTTCCCTACTTTATGCTTGCTTTTTATTTTATAAGAATTTAAGATCTAAGCATGTTATGAATGCATGTACAAATAAACTACGTTGAATTTGAAATATCTAACTATACTTGTTAGACGGTTTTTTGATCCATCGCTGTCAGCGTTAAAATGCGCATTATTTATAAATTCTTAATACTTATAACTTGTATTTATTTTTTTGATATGAATAAAACTATTATTTACTAATGAAATTTTAAAACTAAAAATGCTAATTAATAGAAATTTTAATAGGGATTTTTATGGTAAAATTAGATTTTCAAACAAGTGTAAGGCAAAGAAAATATTGTAAAATGTTTGCTACCATCACGTCTGCAAGACAGCTGCGTGTTAACTATTCAATGCTAAATTCGATTTGTTTATGGATCCACTAATTAGGCAACGTTAGTGAAACTACTTGTTTGTCTCTAATATATTTGATCAGCCAACTGTAATAACCAAAACGGAAAAGTTCTAATATCAGTTTGTCAGTTCTCTTAAATTCATTAATTAAACATGATATGACTCAAAAATCTGTAGTAAAATTTGATTACGAAAATAGCAAAAACAATTTACGCTTACTTGTCGCTGCGATGGTACATAGTGTGTCTTTATTTGAACTCGTTTTTAATATCACGCCTCTAGAACGTTTCTGTAGATGATCCGCGTAATCTTCAATAAAGTTTTTGTAAAAACGAAAAAATAACTATTCTTTGAAACCTTCAAAGCTTATAAATTTAAATATGTTTACCGCATTTAAAAAAAACTATTTTCAATTAAGCGTCTGTGGACAATGTCGACCATGTTGATACTATGCCTTAAAAGATTAATGTTAATTAACAATACAGATTACTCAGTTATTCGTTAAAATTACATTACATTTTTTACGATAAACATTATCAACCGTTTTAAAGGTCTTATATCTGGAAATATGATCCGTGTTTTAAATTTTACATAAGTTTTAATTTTGAAGATTTTTTGCTATAACTTTAAAACTAAGTGTGTAAATGTAAAACGTAAGCCACATTCCCACACACAAGATATAAAAAATGATATATCAAAAGAAATTTTGTCTTAAAGAATAGCGGAGTATCCTCTATCGGAAATTAAAATTATGATTATGGGGAATAGATTCAACATGGCTGACAAGATCTACAAAGTTTTGTAGAACATCTCTGTTTGACTTGTTTTTTTTTGGTAATAATACTCTAATGGTGTATTATTTCATATCAAATTTACTAAAACGGCTTCAGTTATATTTTTATAAATTGAATTATTTGTAAGTGCCCTTTGAAACTTTATTGGCTCCTATATAATCAAAATTCGACGAAACCATTTGGTAAAAATGAACTAATTTTCAAATAACACCAACCGAAATTTCTGTAGCAAAGAAACAATACTTTTTTTGATACTTGTGCACTACATTTGAAAAAAATGATAAAACTCTATAAAAGTGATTTTGCAAAATCGGATATTTTGCAGTTTTTTACCACAGAAGGCTTAAAAATATTTTGTTTAATTGCTCCGAGATATAAGCAAACATGCCGAATGTCATGGAAATATGTCGGTTAACAATAAATCTTCTTTAGCCTAAGAGGTCTCATGAGTGGTTCCGCTTTATGATTGCCTGTTCCAATTTGCACCAGCATGGTACCGAGAGTAAGACGTAAAACTACAAGGAGCTAGTACATGTAAGACGGTTAGAACTACTGTACTAGGGGGGTGGGGGGTGGGGAGGGTGGAGCATGGTTCTTACCACACACATACTCTAAAGCTAAAGCTGCCGTTATACTTCTAAGAGAATACTACTAATTAAATTGTTTGTTTGTCGCTATGTCTGAACTAATTGAACATGAAATTTAGTGCTGTTTGCTTTGGCACTAATTCAGTTCAGATTAATTTCTGAAATACATGCGTCACAATTCCACAAAATTAATTAATATATGAATGTGTGCAGAACATCGCTCAAAGAGCAGTTAGTTGTCATAACTGGAATAATTCAAATGTGTGTACGTCTTTCTTTTAGACAGTTTGTAAGAAAACCTGTATACTGAAGTAAATCAATCAAAATATTTGTAAATAACAGCTTATTTCACTTTCAGATTCTTTGAGTATGCACAAGCAGTTCTGAACAGAATTCTAGTACTATAATAAAGTTTGATAAATTGCTTTCTATGTTCTTACAATCGCAGTCTTTTATAACGAATTTCCTAAAAGTACAGATGTTGTACTTGTATGTACGTTAGCACAGGTATTGTATTGTTGTTAATCCCAACAATTATACACTGGTACAATCTTGCAATCACGCTATTATTGTAAGAATAGCTACCATTAGCACTAGCACTACACACGCACGCGCGCGCGCGCACGCACACACAACTTACAATGACTCACAATTAACGGCAAGTTTAGGGCTACCTAACCACATGCTGTCGAGGCTCTCGATTGATCGCGACTTACGACACTGCACTTTATACACAACTCTCGTACATACACATTTATCCTCCTCCTTAAAAGCTGTTTGTTTCTATTTTATATTTAACAATTAATTTTTTCTATTAATAAAAATCGTAATATTGCTGATTTTACACTATAAAGTATAGATATAGTTTTTGAAGATGGAGGTTTTCCGAAACGTTTCAACGAAAGTAGAATTGACGAAGCAGATTATTATACTGAACATAGTGACAATAATCCTAGCAGAAAAGAAGAAGAGTATAAAAGAATTTCAACCTAGTCAGCCGGACGATGTTAGTGAAAAGACTTGAATTTAATTTTAGGAAGTTATATAAGACGATAGCCAACATATGGTTTAACAAACAATGTATTATAAATAACGTGATTCCTTATTAATTAATGCAAGAATTAAGAATAGAACAAATAGTTTTGCTGCAAAATACGCAATCCAGAAGGCGGAAAAAGATTGGATAAAGATGGAATTAAAAACATTATACAGCAAAAGAGCGATATTTATAAGAAAATAATAAAATTACATCTAATATTAAATGAAATAGTGTTAGGAGAAATTGCAATGGAGTGTATTAAGAACAAAATGAACAAAGAAGCTAAAAGTAAATACGATAAGTTGAATAAAAAATTAGAAACACTATCAAAAAATAATAACACAATCAGAAAAAGTAATTACGAACGGAAGGAATTTCATGAAAGAATAGTGAATTTAGCAAAGGTGGATCTAAAGGAAGAAGAGGAAATTTTATTATCAAAAGGGTTAAAACATAACATAAAGAATAGCAATATCAAGAAAGATGTGGAGCAAAACAGTGGACATAGAGAACGCAATTGCGTTAATACCTAACGAAGAACAGGATCACGCAAGACATTTGGCAACAGAAATCTTGAATAAAACAAAGATTAAAAACAAAAAAGATAAAAAAAAAGAAAGGACAGCACAAGGCTTAGTAAAACGTTAAGAAATAATGATGTTATCGTTACAAAGGCGGATAAGAGGAACGCGATAGTGTTGATAAATAAGGAAGATTACATACGGAAAACTGAAGAGTTTATAACGAAGACAAGAGTATAGATATAGTTTTTGAAGATGGAGGTTCTCCGAAACGCGTCAACGAAAGAAGAAATAGCAAAAAAGAAAAAGAGTATAAAAATAATTTGCTTATTTTATTTAGAAATAAGTTACTATATTTTTGTTTACTTCTAAAATTGTTGAAATGTTATTTTTTTATTGATTTTATATAATTCATAACATATTACAAAATAAATTGAACTCGTACAAAAGTTATTAAAAACATACTGGTATTCAAAAAATGAGTAATTAGAGAGCTAAAGCTAAATTTTTTCAACAGATTTTATTCACTTGCTGGTGTCAAAAAAAACCTTAAGCTGACAGTAATCCTGGGTTACTTATTGGCGAATTCCGTTTTGAAACAGCTCACAAGTTCATTACCGAGAACAGTGAACCACTTAATATGGTTGAATGTGGTTCAATATGGTCCAGAAAAATTCAAACGCTCTCTCTCTTTTCTTTTACTGTTAAAATCGTAAAGTTTTGGCAATATAGGCTATAGCTTAATTTATAGTACAAATTATATACTAAAATATGCTTTTCGAATAAATTAGACAAAAACATTGTTTTAAATTTTGGTTTACTAATGCTAATATTAATAAAAACATTATTACCAGTATAGAGTATCAGGGATTATTCTACTTCTACATTAATAAAAAAAAGTACGTGCGTGTGTGCGCGCGCGCGAGCGCGTGCAATATACAATTAAATTTATAGCACACAGACATCTGAAATTTTCAACGTTGATGCATTCAAGAAGGTCGGACAACACTTAGAAAACCCGATTTAAAATTTGTATATTATATTTCATAAATTTAAGTATTTTAACTGAAAATTACAAGAAATATTATCTAGCGTTTTTTTTTAATATTTTAATTTAGAAACAAAGAGAACAATTGTAATTCATTATGTAACACTAAGAGATGTTTATTATTTTCTCATGCGCAACGCTGTGTGGGTACAGCTAGTTTGATTGTATAATTAATTTAATAATGTAAAACGTACAAACGTTACTTGAAACAGTATTACAAACGATAGAACAAGAGATTTAAAGAAGTTACTTTATGTCCAATACACAAAGTTTAATGCATATACAATTAGAGTTCGAACAACACCTCTCGCACTACTCGACTGTACTCTTGTGTTATATTTATTTTTTGGTTAATGTAAAAGTGCTAAATATATATTAAGAAAAATTCGTTAAATATTTCCTTGAACATTTAAAGATTTTTTTAAAATTTTGTGAGATTTTCTTTTTGCTACTAGACTGGCATATATTTGGGTTTTTAGGTAAAAACAAGAACCCTTATTAAATTTCCTCGCCTATCGTTAATGCATGTTTTAATCGTAAAAGGTCACTCATTTGACGAAAATAGTTTCGTTCAGCCCAAATATAGGGGTTGATGAACAAATATTTAGGGGTAATAAACGAGTGATTTTGTTTTATTTATTTACTTTGGAACAGCATTTGAAATTAAAGTAATACTGTTTAATTAATGTATACAGTAGGTTTCCACAGAGTTTATACAGATCCTCTTATCCTTTTTCAAAAATTCGAATCTATATGTTCCTTCCTCTAATTACGAGAAGTTATATAACAAATTAATAAACCTAGTTTGAATCAAATGGTTGTTTAGGAATTTTGTATTTATGGACTACTAAAAAAGATCTTATATATCTTTTATATAACTCATTAACAAGTACTGAAGGTATTTTTAAACCGCTTGACTTTTTGCAGTGTGGGTAAAAGTGAGTAAAATACAATTCAAAAGTCTTCTATTTACATCAAATGCTTTTCAAAAAGAGTTCGTAAATCGTGCGCTACAAGCAGTACAGTCCGCGCGATGTGTTCTAAGTGCGGCAGCACATGCGTCACAGAGTCAGCTGACTCAGTCTTATTAGTAGTCTATTCTTAACTTGTCATTATATGCATTCAAATACAAGTACCTATGGATATATTACAGTATATATTACGTATGAGTATATACTTAATAGTCATTCTAAGCATCAACATAAAAGAATGTATGAGTATATTAAGTCATTCTAAGCATCAAAATACAAGTACGTGTGTGTGTGTATATTAAGACACTCCAAGCATCAATATACAAGTACGTATGAGTATATTTATGCACTCTAAGCATCAAAATACTAGTGAGTGTGAGTACATTTAGTCATTCTAAGCATCAAAATACAAGTACGTATGAGTATATTTAGTCACTCTAAGCATTAAAATACAAGTACGTGTGTATATTAATTTACTTCCCAAGCATCAAAATAAAAGTACATCTGAGTATATTTAGTAATTCTAAGCATCAAAATAAAAGTGAGTGTAAGTACATTTAGTCATTGTAAGCATCAAAATACAAGAACGTGTGTGTATATTAATTTACTTCCCAAGCATCAAAATACAAGCACGTATGAGTATATTAAGTCACTCTAAGCATCAAAATACAAGTGAGTGTAAGTACAATTAGTCATTCTAAGCATCAAAATACAAGTACGTGTGTGTATCTTGTCACACCAAGCATCAAAATACAAGTACGTATGAGTATATTTAGTCACTCTAAGCATCAAAATACAAGTACGTGTGTGCATATTAAGTTACTCCAAATATCAAAATACAAGTACGTATGAGTATATTAAGTCACTCTAAGCACGAAAATACAAGTGAGTGTAAGTACATTTAGTCATTGTAAGCATCAAAATACAAGAACGTGTGTGTATATTAATTTACTTCCCAAGCATCAAAATACAAGCACGTATGAGTATATTAAGTCACTCTAAGCATCAAAATACAAGTGAGTGTAAGTACATTTAGTCATTCTAAGCATCAAAATACAAGTGCGTGTGTGTATATTAAGTCACTCCAAGTATCAAAATACAAGTACGTATGAGTATATTAAGCATCAAAATACAAGTGAGTGTAAGTACATTTAGTCATTCTAAGCATCAAAATACAAGTGCGTGTGTGTATATTAAGTCACTCCAAGTATCAAAATACAAGCACGTATGAGTATATTAAGTCACTCTAAGCATCAAAATACAAGTGAGTGTAAGTACATTTAGTCATTCTAAGCATCAAAATACAAGTGCGTGTGTGTATATTAAGTCACTCCAAGTATCAAAATACAAGTACGTATGAGTATATTAAGTCACTCTAAGCATCAAAATACAATTATGTATGAATATATTAAGATGCAGACAATTTCCGAAAATAAGAAATAATGAGTAGTTACTTTAAAAAGAATTGGCTTGATCATTTTATTAATATTATTGTTTTGGCTATAATATTTCTTTTCTTTTCGTTATTTAAAAAAAATATATTATAAGAAGAAAATTACGCCCACATGGGCGTAAGTCTGAGAAGAGTCAGGGATTGTTAAAAAATTCAACAAGGGTGAAAGAAATTTAATCTTCTTACATAATCTAAATACGTTTAAAGACCTATCAACTGTGCCAGATCAAAAATAGAGTAGACTATTACATATTTGTATAAGTATTTTTTATATTTGAAGATAAAATGAATAAAACAAAAAACACTGATAATGGTTTCTGCAATAATAACTTTTGAAAAAACGTGTAAGTCACTTCAACCACTGATTGCTTAGATCTGTGAATGTTATAGTCATGAAAATTTTTCAATGCTGTGAAAGGCTCCTGTACAATACGTGTACTACATAATTTGAGCTAGTAACAGAGTGAGTGTTCAGTTAAAATAATTTTATTACTTAACTTTGAAATAATCCGAGTTACGTAAGTAAATGATTTGCAATGAAAATGTAATTATTATTCTTAAAGATTTGTATTAAAAGAACTTTTATTTGAAGTTGTGTCAGAATGAAGACGTTAAATTCGGCAGAAAATCATAATAGAACATTCGGTGGTTATACTTTTTAAATAAGTTTAACAAATCAAAAGAACCGATTTCAATGAATCTTCCTAAGCAATAATATTCCTTAAAGTAACGTCTGACAGCATTTTTTAGAAACTTTAATTGAGAAAAACAGAATTTATTCATGATTGTAAATATAAATCTAGATAATAAATCCTACACAAATGTGAGGTACATAATGTTGAGGCAAGGTACAAAACACTTTCCGACAGTAGCAAAGTTTATGTTTCCTTTACTGTTTACAGTACTATGACATTATTACGAGTTTTGGGTAAATTAATAAATGTTATATTTATGGAATTATTTTTGTTTATACTCGATTAATGGGGTATATTTTTATACATCATAGTAATGTATTTGTATCAATTGTGTTACATCGAATAACTGGATGTACTATTACATATTTATAATTGAATATGTTTTTCTATCTGTATCAATTTTGTCACAATCAATAATAGGGTAAACTAATATAAATTTATAATTATAAAGGTTTTACAAAACTGAAGGTAAATTGAATAAAACAAAAGACACTAATAATGGTTTATGCAGTCACTTCGGAACACCGTGTAAGTACAATGATATAAAGTAGTAATATGTACTGGTCAGCAGACGTCCTTCCAACGTATACCAGTGTAGCCACTGGTATAGCCATCTCTTGCTTAAATATGTCAATTTTATAATCATGAAAACATTACAAATGCTCCTTTGACTTCTGTTGGACATTTCTTCTTTGAAGTGACCCATAAACTACAAAACATAATTACTGTATTCACTAGTATGTCTATTCATTGCGCGCGCCAACACACACACACACACACAGACGGTTAAGTTAAGTTAAATGGGGTGTAACGAATAATGTGACAAAAGTCCAGAACGTGTTCTACTTGTGAAGACAAAGAAAAAAGTCTTTATAAACATGGGTCCGAAAACGCTTCGTTAACGTGTGGCTGGCAAAATATTTCTCCCTGATTTCTGCTTCTCCATTCTAATTAATACATACTGAGTCCTCAGATTATAAATAAATAAATATGTATAATAACAATAATAATAATAATAATAATAATAATAATAATAATAATGATAATGATGATAATGATAATAATAACAACAACAAT